>JAJMYO010000261.1:0-40613 GCA_023087385.1 Diplodia sapinea | reverse complement strand
CCCCCCCCCCCCCCCCCCCCCCCCCCCCCCCCCCCCCCCCCCCCCCCCCCCCCCCCCCCCCCCCCCCCCCCCCACGACGTTGGAGGAGGAGGAGGCTGATTTGCTTTGCTTGGCCCGGCAAGCCGTTGGGGCTGATCTAGGCGGTCTGCTGCAAAACGACGGCTGCTGCGCCGCGCCGGTCAGCGAGCGCGCGCGCGGCTGAGAGGAGGCGGGGCATTGGTGTGTGGATGGGCCTTCCCTACTCGTCCTCTTCCCACACGCCGCGCACAGTCCCCGTTTATGGCGGCTGAGAGCGGACTATCGCATTAATCTCTGCGTGTCGATTGGAAGATCTTTGTTTTCCCCTCTTTTTTTTTTTTTTTCTCTTTGGCCAGGCGCCTTGCAGCTCTTTATGCTTTGCATGGGTAAGACTAGTAGTGGGAGACAAGAGGTAGGGAGTAGTGACAGCAGCCAGTCGACTTTCAAGGACCATCCATTGTAAAACAGCCATGGGCCAGAATGGTTAAAAGGAGAAGGCCGGAGGATGACTCTACGCACGTATACGTCGGTCACACGTACGTCGATACGAGAGGGACAGACATGGCCGCATAAACATACATGAAGCATACACGCGCGGTCTATGGTCCGGGCAACGTGCTGGCACATACGTACTGTTGTATACACGAGCACTGCCACGCAAGCGAAGAAATGAGAGGGAAATGGAAAACGGGGGAAAAAATGCGACGAAGCATCAGATGCGAGATCGAACGCATGCATGTATCGTCATCATCATCATCAGCATCATCATCAGCCATCGTCGTCGTCACCGCCAAATCATCATGCTCCCCATTCGACGTGCGGAAAAAAAAAAAAAAAAAAAAAACTCGAAACCAAAGAGAAAAGAAGAACATCTCCAAGTCCAGACCAGTGAGAAAGCGGGGTCCTGTGCTTCCTCAGCGGTGGTCGTTGCCTCTGCTTTGGTCGGATGCGGTAGAGGCTAACGTATGCGTCATGCGGGCGGGACTGTCGCACGACAGCCTGCCTGCATTTTCAGTCTTTTTCCCATTCGAACAGCGCCCGCTGCACTGCGTCTGCGCTGCGCTCGCCCGCTCCGCTCGCGCAAGGAAGCGAGGACAGAACAGACCAAAAAAAAAACCTGGAAAACCCTGCCTGACAGCGAAGCAGAAGCACGAACGCTTTGACATTATGTATGCAACCTACGGTACGACATCCCTGTTGACCTCTCTCATCGCCCACTACTCTTTTCCTCTCTCTCTCTCTCTCTCGTTCTCTCTCTCGTAATCGTGACAAGGAGATTCGAACAGCCGCCCGGACTGGATCGAGAGCCTTGCATGGGGTCGACTGTCCCATCATCTTCGATGCTCACTTTTTTTTCTCTCCCCCTTCTTTCCTTCCTGTTGTCTCATCCTTAGGCAATGATGTGGCGTAAGCCCTGCATAAGGGAGGGGTTGGATCTGGCGGGGAGGCTTGCGAATGGTTTCAACTTCCCTGATTGTTATTCCTGTCCTCCTTTGTCTTTCACATGGGGGAGGAGGAGGAGGAGGAGGAGGCGAGCTGAAAAGAGAGACACAGGGTCCGGATGATTGGGTGGTGTCGGTTGTAGTGGTCGAAAGTCAATTGCGAGCGAAGTTCGGGGCAGCCTCCGTTAGCTGCAAAGGCCAGAATGACAAATGGCGGGTAATGATGAGGAAACGGGTTACTGGACGGGGTTAGAGGAGACGCTTTATTTGCTTTTTCCCACACGCATGCCGATCGTGGCTTGTCCCGTGTAGTCCGTGCCCGAGAGCAGGAGCTGCATCTTGCCCGCTCCGTTTTCTTATGGAGAAGGAAGAGTTGATGCAGCCTACGTGTGTATGTATGTATGTGTGAGCTGGCTGGCAGGTAAGCTGCCGGCCATGCTGCCTAGCTGAGACGGGCCGTCAGGCGGTGAGAGAGAGGGGGGAGAAGGAAGGGAAATCAAGAAAGCCAAAGGGCCACATGTGTGGGCTGCTTGCGTGGGTGAGGAGGAGGGCCCCCAAAAGCAGACGACGTCCGGGGCTAAACGGTGAGTAGTCGTCCGTTGCCTTAATCCTGCCCAACTATCCCATGCCCCGCGCCTGCATGATGGGTGATTTTTCATTTTTCATTTTCGAATCTTCCTCTGCTCGGTTTCTGTTGCGAGCATCGTGCTGCTGGGGGGTGCAATTATCTCCTCGAGCGTGAGACGACGGATGATGATGGCGTAGGTGCAAAATGTGGCTGGCGGGCGCGGATGCGGCTGCGTACATAGGCTGGCCCGCCATTCCCCGAAAGAAAGAATCCAAGCCCCCTCGCAAGCCGCCCCCTCGTTGCAGTGTTATACACGAGCCGAAAGGAGAAACAGCGGGAAATGGGCTGCGCCGAGGCAAAGAAGCAGCAGGGTTCTGCGGATTTGTCCCGCCTCCGTATCCCGGGAATGAAGCCAGCCGCTGCTCGCAATCTCGCCCAACGGTGTCAATAGAGCCGTGTGGTCGAGGCCGACGTCAGGGGACACGTGCAGTATTTTTGGCAAACGGTTGGGGGCCAACAGTACGGATGAGAGCCGAGAGAATATATATGGAGAATCGCGCCTCCTTCGCCGGCAATCCCTGCCGCGGGCGTCGGAACACGGGGAAAGCATCGAGGAAGCAGCAGGCGGAAAGGCTGGCTGCGGCTGCTGCTCGTCGGCGGGGAGAAAAGATGGGGGCGCAGAGAGACGGAGGGGGCGCGTCTCGGGCGAGAGCGAGCGAGCAAGCAAGCAATGCATCATAGGCAGCAGGCATGGATGGCATGGGCCAGGCGATGCATCAGGGCCTGGCTGCCGGCCGACGAGGAAGGCGCAAGCAAAGGGAGCGTGGAGCTGTCCGTCTGTCGCGCGACTTCGGCTGCGCAGGATGGGAGCCCTTGTTGCCAGCAGCCAGTGTGTAACCACCGCGCCGGGTTTCGCTTCGCCTTGCGAGAGGCAGTCTCCCCGGCCGCGGCAGACGAGGCACTCGGGCTGCCGCGGGCCTCTTGTCCTACCGTCGTCCAACGGAGAGCCCCTCCCTCGCGTGCGCCTCCCCAGCCCATCCTTACCCGCGCACCGTATAGCGGCCGATCTTCCCTCGCACGCTTCCCGCCCTCTGCGGTACTCCAGATTCTCCCGGCCGTCGTACCACACCACGCGAGATTGACTTGTGCCACTTGGGGGACAAAAGGAATTCTGGTCGGTACCGTTTATGCAGCCAGCCGCGCGACGCGAGGCGTTCCCTCCGCCGTCGACAGAGGTGAGAGTGTTCAGGCCGGATCTGCGACCGCCCGCATGGCCTACACGCCCCCCGGCCTGGCCGGTGCGCCTCTGTCGCTCCCCGTGAAGTAAGGAGACTCGACGCATGTTCCCCGGATGCGTGCAGTGGTGCTGTGACATGGGTGAAGGCATGCATTCGGGAGCAGTAGGATAGCAAGACTTGGATATAGCGACAACGCAGCTAGGGAATCGGAAAAACACCATCGAGAAGAAGGCCCGCGCGAGCGGATTGTCCAGAAATCTTTTTTGTGTTGGCTTCCCCCTCCGCGACACCGGCTTGACGCCACGTCCTCCAGAAGAAGAGAGGAACACAAGGCTCCGTCCTTGCGACTGAACGCCTGCTGGACAAACAAGGAAAACTAGTCGACACAGGCCAGATAGAACCAGGAAAAAGTAGCTACAGAAGGCGAGAGCAGTACCGGAAGATGGGCCAGAACTTCGTCTCCGACTCCATCGTCGTCCCCGTGAAAGGAAAAGGTGGCTATCGAACCCAACTAAAATTAATACCGAAATAATATATGGGAATGCACGGTCCGGCTCCCAGCTAAGCTGTAATCGCCGTACTCTGATGATGATGATGATGTATGTCCTCATACCGTTTACCGTCCTGTATAACCGTCCGCTCGTTGTGACGCCGGTGAAAATCAGCAATCTCGTGGGGAAATTGCGCCGTGGAAGATATCGACCAAAGATATTGATTCCAGTAGAGACCGAGAAATTTTTTGCAGAAAGGGGTATGTGCTGCTCCGTATATCGGTATGTAACGTGGTAGGAAAGTGGTCAAAGAGGAAGATTAGCTCTTTCTGCCGTACTCCTGCTCCGGTATGCGGTGCATCCCGCCTGGGAGCGACTCGCTGTTTCTCCGTTGAAGCTTCAGCTTCTCCATCAGCTTCCCTATCGTGACGTATTCTTGAGGCTCAACAAAGCCGCTCGGCTGCTGCTGGAAGAAGCTCATCACCAGCTCGAGTGCCCGTCTGGCATCCTCCTGAGTCGGTGAAGATGCAGAACTGCTGCCCGGGCTGATGGGCGACACCTGTTGCGTCGTCGTAACAGGGGTTATGGCCGGGAGTGGGGGCGGCTGCATCGAGCTGCTTCTCAGCAGCGGAATACCCGAATGCATCGTCTCCTCGACGCCGCTGAGTGGAGGGTCCGATATCGGCGAGTCAAGCGCAGCTGATGTAACGTATCGCGGTGTCTCAGCCTCTGAGGATGATGGAGGCGAGCCGTAGGGTTCTATGCCAAGCGCCGAGAAGGTCTGGCTTCGGGACCTTTGCAGCCCCTGGCTGCTCGGAGGCATGCGCGACTGCTGGGACGGCATGAAAGGACTGGGTCCACAGGCAGAGTCGGGTGTGAAGAAGGGTGACGTTGGACTTGTGGGGCCGGCTGAAAAGGTCGAACCTGCCGCATCAGTGAACACACTGGAGAGGGATGTGTTGCTCTGCGAGTGAGAAAAAGGACGGTGGCCGTTGGTGAGGTCTCCAAAGCTGTCGGGGCTCTCCGTCTTGAGGTTTTCTTCGCTCTTCATTGAGCTCAGCGTTATCGATGACGGGGATGCGACACCGCTGGGCGACGTAGGAGAGATTCCGTTGGGCGTGTGCGTGGCCGACGCGGGGTTGGACGCTTCCGACTCTTCAGCGATCGAGTTCTTCCTCGACTTCGATCCAGCTCCCATCAGGTTGTTCTTCTGCTTGAACTTTTCCAGCCAAGTGTTGCTGTTCGCCTTCAAATGGTTCTCAGAGCTTCCGACCGACGTTGCAAAGAACCGCGCCTTTTCCCTGATCATCGCGTCCGTCAAAGGCAGACCCGACCTCTGGTGATTGCGCGCCCAGTTTGACAACGCTCGTTCTATGTCCGGGAACTTTCCCTTGGACCTCTTGATCGGGGAGCGGCTTCCGTCATCTTGATACAAGTACTTCTCCTTCTGCCGCAGAACCTTGGACACGGTGCTACAAAGGAAAGGTTAGAGGAGGCTCGGCTCAGCTCAGGGATGCGACTGTCCATACCTTCGTTCCACGCCGAACATTGCTGGTGGTACAGACGTCAGCGCGTGCGCGTGCGTGGGATGCCAGAACACTTACCACCTATTTCGGTCTGCTTTACGGTGGGGTTCTCCTCGTGGTAGAGGCACATGCGCCGGCGGTCATTGTCCGTCAGCGTCTTCCTGGGAGTGCCGGACGAGCGCGTGGAGGTGGCGGAGACGGGCGTAGGGGTGGCGGAGACGGGGGCGGGCGCGGGCGCCGAGTACATGGGCGGCGGGGCATAGTTGGACTGGCTGGTCAACATGCTCGGCCATTGAGGCATGATGAGCGGCTGGAGCTGCTGGTGGGTGGTCCGCGGCGGCGGCGGCGGCATGCCCTGGGACATGGCGTGCGGGTACATGGGCTCCATAGGGAGGGGGTTGTAGGCGAATCCATTGTAGTCGTGGACGGGCGAGTGGTGCTGCGAGTGCGGATACTGGGCGCTGCTGTCGACCCACTGGCCGGTGGCGTCGTGGTATCCTTGGTCTGGATGGGGGTGGTGCTGCTCGTGCTCCATGCCCAGGTGACTCATGGCGGCGGCGGCGGGTGGAGGGCGGTGGGGTCTGGCGAGGAGCTCTCTACGCGGACGTCTGGGTGGTCAAGTAGGGCGGGCACATGGGCGGGGAGTGGTGTTCCTGGCTAGGCGGCGTTCAGAATCGGCAGCGTGCATGCATGCATGGAGAGGACGACGGTTCCTGACGAAGCGAAACACCTGGTACCACGGCGCAAGGAAAAAGCAGAGGGCGCTGGGTGAAACAAGACGGGGCTGCGCTGACACTCTGCTCTCACATATGCGGCGGTGATGGGCCGGGTCCTGCAGGGCGGGCGCGGCGGGAGGTGTGGAGAGCGAGGTAGGGTCTGCCCAGGCCGTCTGGTAGCCTAGGTACGGTGCGCAGCGGTGCGGTGCGATGCGGGTGCAGAAGCGGGACGAGATGCGCAGAGGCCCCTGTTTTGTTTCGAGCTTGGGCATAGGATGGGGAAATGGCTGCTGGTCCATCGTTTAAACGGGCATGGCCGCTGGGGCACGGCGAGACGGCGTGCTGGTGCGGGCAGCGGTAGATACGGGCCAACAGCAGCTAGCTCTGGCCAGGATCTGCCCTCAGGCGCGCCCTCGACGGGGCCGCGGGCGGCGGCGGGAGCCAGTGGGAAAGCGAGGCGCGGCGCTCCATGCTCGCCGCCAGAGCTTGACTGAGCTAATCAGCGAGATCGCCCGTGGCCCTCAGCTGCCGGCCCGGCTAATCAGCGCGCTGAGGCGTGACCGCGCCGGCACGCGAGAGGGCTGCGAGAGATCTGTGTCGCGCCGCCGTTGTTGCGTGCCTGCGTGGCGGCGTGCAGTGCAGCGAGACAGAGGCGCGGGCACCGGCGCCGCGCGGGCAGTCAACGTGCTGACGAAGACCCCCCGGCGCGCGCACGAATCGAAGATCCGCCGCGGCGCCTGCGATGCCCTGCGATGCCCTGCGATGCCCTGTCGCACACTCAACGATAGCGCGCGACCGCCAGCGGTGGCCCGGGTGTCAGCAGCGGAGCCAACGTCAGGTTTGGCGCCCGGGGCGGCCTGCTGAGTCGCTGCTTGAAGGCGGTGGCCGAGCGTGCCCCTGCAAATTGGGCCTTGTCCACGAATCACCAGCGGGGAAAAAGAAAAAGCCGCAAAAACCAAGCCGATCATCTTCGTATTATTTCCTCTCTCCAGCGCGCCCCAATGCCGGCCGACGTCCTGGGATGCGTAAGACACCGTCGATAGCGCCGTCTGGCTGGTCCGTCGGCACCAGGGCCAAGAGGGCTGCCTCCGCCGGCCGTGGGGTCGCTGGTCAGGCGTAACTGCCAATCCCTTCACCTTTCGTCGATCAATAAAAAGCCCGACATGCCCGCGCGCAAAATGGCAGAATGCAATAAATACCAAGGGCCTCCACTCCCCTAACGCCTGAGCACCAATCCACGCCCGGAGCGCCACCCAGTCCTGGCCGACCGGGCCCGCACGCGGCAATCAGCAATTGCATTTGATCTGCTCCGAAATTTTCGGCGCCACACCCGCTGCCCTGGGTCGGTCGGGCTGCCTGCTGGCGACCGCGGGATCACCGCTTGATGATGGTCACTAGTCGTGCTGTTAGCGTCTCGAGCTCCCATCATGCGCGCGCTGGCCCTGCGCTAGGTACTTACGGATGTCTTCGTCCTCGAGCTGGTGGCTCAGTCCAACCCGCTGCGGCTGGTGCTTAACCGACTTGCCGTACACAATCGCGTGCTTGAACTGCTCCAAGATGCTCTTGTGGATTTGGTTACACTTGCCGCCCGCCGAGTCAGTATGGTGGAGAATTCCGGGCTAAGCGCCAGACTGGACGGTGACTTACGAAATCTTCCACCGTACACGCCGTCGCCCTCAGCACAACTGGCTCGCTGTAATCCGGCATTTTGCCCTTGGGCTTCGTGTACACGCGCCGCAGATTAAGCTTTTCCCACATCTGCTCCAATAGCTCGTCGACATTCCACCCATGCTCGGAGCTGATGGGGCATGCGTTCGGAATCCGGTACAGCAGGTCAAGCTCCTCGATCGTGATAGCATCGATCTTGTTCAGCGCGTAGACAACCGGGATGTACGCCCTGCTCTTGGCCTCCAGCACATCAATAAGGTCATCAATCGTGGCGTCACAACGGATGGCAATATCCGCCGACGTAATCTTGTACTCCTTCATAACGGCTTTGATCTCCTGCAGGGCGGAAATTTAGCGGGGTGCGCTCTTCTTCTGGAAGGTGCTTCTTACGTCATGGTCGATGTTGTTCAGGGGCACCGTGTTGGTGATGTTAATGCCGCCGGTATCCTTCTTCTTGTATACAATGTTGGGTGGGCTCTTGTTGATGCGGATTCCGAAGCCCTCCAGTTCCGTCTCGATGATGCGCTTGTCAGTGAGGGGCTTGTTGACATCCAGGACGATAAAGATAAGATGGCACGTCTTTGCGACAGCGATGACCTGACGACCTCTTCCCTTGCCGTCCTTAGCGCCCTGAATGATACCGGGCAAGTCGAGAATCTGGATCTTGGCACCGTTGTAAATGACTTGTCCGGGAACGGTCGTGAGCTATACGCAGTCAGCCCCGCCCTTACCTTCCTACAAGCGCAATACTTACCGTAGTGAACTCATATGCAGCAGCTGAACCAATTGTTAGCTGTTGATTTCAAATATTTGGAGATGTAAGTGGCGAACCTTCTGAGTGCTGTCCAGTCAATCTACTCATCAATGTCGATTTACCGACTGAAGGAAAGCCGATGAAACCACTAGCGATTGCGTCAGTTCCTGAACTACATGCGCACGTTGGTGTTTACTCACACACTGGCCACACCAGTTCTCGCCACGTCGAAACCAGCTGTCACCCGTGTGAGCTCCTAGCCTCAAATACAGACCAGTCCAGGAAGACATACCTCCACCACCGCCGCCACCACCTGACGGGGTCATAAGCTCCTTCTTCAACTTCGCAAGCTTCGCCTTAAGTTGTCCTGCAGAGCCTGTCAGCCAAGCCGTTGGTCTCGTTGGTGCGTATGTGCCGCTGCGTACCCAAGTGGAAGGACGTTGCCTTGTTCTTCTGCGTGCGAGCCATCTGTACGGCGTAAGCAAGGTGCTGTCGCAGGGCGATTGGATTCGCTGGAACGCACTTCGGTCTCGATTTCCTTGATCTGTTGCGAGGCACATTAGCTGCTGCTGCTGCTGCTGCTGCGAAGAGGCTTCGCCGCCGTCACACACCTTATCCACGGTTGTCGCCATGATGCCGGCTTTTGCGTACTCGACGCTGGCTTTGGAAAGATGCTAGAGGCTTGAAGATTCGAATGCAGGTGCTACGGGGGCTCGCTGGCCGGGGGAGTCGTGCAGTACGTTGGCGAAGGTCGGTTGTCGATATGGGAGAGAGTCGTGGAAATTCTTATGACGTGCCAATCAGAAAAACGTGGGGCAGATCTTCGGTTGGCGGGCGGCGCAGGCCAGGCATCAAGGCATCACTCACGCCAGACGCCAACTTTGGAAGGCGGCGGCAAGGCCGGAGATCGGGCGGACGCCGCCGCCCTGCGGCGACTTAGGTTCGCGCTTGTGTCCAGGAGAATTCCTTGCATCTGATACTGCCTCAGGCTGCTATTCGCTATCTTGTTCGAGCACGTCTTTGCGCAACGCCCTGCTGTCGCTCGCCGGTGAATCACGCGATTCCTCCTCCTGCTGTGCTAGGAAAGCAGAGTACGCGTCTGCTATCCTCACTGATCGCAGGTGGTACATACCTGGACGTGCTCCTTGAGCCTATCCCATCGCGCTTCACCGACAGTAGCCGACGTTACGTACCTCGGGGCACGCTTAGAGGTGGTCGGCGACCTCTCCTTTTGCATGCACGACTCGCTTTTAAGGGCGCCCGCTTCCTTCACTTCGTAACTGCATTCATTCCGCAATCATGACTGCTCTCGACACCAGCGTTGCCGCAGCGCCCAGCCCCGGGCTCCCCAAGAACCACGAGCTGGACGCGTTCCACACGCTTGTCCAGGACCTGAGCCGAGTTCTCGGACCCTCGTCCGGCATAGACTCTGAGGACGTCGATCCCGCGGAGCTCCAAGCCCTGATGGAAAGGTACACGTCGATTCCAGCCGAGTGGCAGAAGTATGCCTTGGGCGACTACAGCCGAAACTACACTAGAAACCTAGTAGACAAAGGAAATGGCAAATCAAATCTGTACGCGTTCCGCTGCGCCTGTGGTGATTCGGGGCTCGTCCAGAATCAAGGCTGACCGACCCCGCAGGCTTATACTAGTCTGGAATCCCGGCAAGGGCTCCCCCATTCACGAGTCAGTGCACCTACACCCTCTGTACCGGTACGGGAGCGCTCTACTGACGGCCTCGGCAGCCATGCCAATGCCCACTGCGTGATGAAGGTCCTCAAGGGTACTCTGAAGGAGACCTTGTTCGCCTGGCCCGATCCAGACCTGGCCAAAGAGGGGAAGCCCGCACCCCCGCAGGTCCAGAAGGAAACGCTCTATCATGAAAACGGAGTCACGTACATGTCCGATCAGCTGGGGCTCCACAGGATCTCCAATCCGGATCCGGAAAACGTGGCCGTGTCGCTTCACCGTAAGTGCACCCTGTCCCACATTTGCCGCATCGGGCTAACCGGGTGCTTAGTCTACACGCCGCCCAACGCCGAGTACTTTGGCTGCCAGATATTCGACGAGACGACGGGCAAGGCCAGTCATGTCTCGCAATGCAACTTCTTCTCTGTCGTTGGTCACAAGCTCTGAGGCTGTGACATGCTTAGGCCGGAGCTAGCTCAGGCCATCCAGGCCTAGGGCGCCATGGATCCCGCGGAGTCTTAATTGGAGGGCAATGGGAGTTACGGGCCAAGGTTCGGGTCAACGTCGACGAGTCGTTGAGTCTCGCGACTTATCGTTTTCGGGGTTTCTTTTTTCTGCAACGTCTGCGCGGATGTGCCCTTCTAGCCCAGCGGAATGAGATGATCTGATTCAAGCCGTATGGATAAGCATCCTTCGCTCATGTTTGATTGCCGATCGTGCTCAACAGACGTCGGAGAGTACAGGCCATGTGCCAGCGCCTCGTGTACTCCTGCGCCGTCGGACTTGTGGTTGCCGAAGTGATGCTATTGTCAGTCCGCCCGGGCGGCTCGGATTGATTCCCCGAAGCCGCATAGTTGTTGGAATGCAAGCAAAGGCAGGGACTCTATGCTTTTCAATCTATCACCATGAGGGGACAAAAGCACTACCGGACCAACTGGAGCCAAGAGAATCGCGGGTAACGGTAACCGTCGCACACCAAAACTGCAGCCGGTCCGAGCAGCTCCTTCGTGAACTCTGTCAACAAGCGAGCGGCAACACGGGCAGGAAATTGCAGGATACATAGGTCGACCGGACTCAGCAACAAGTAGGCGCGGCAAACGCCGTTGCCGGGCGAAAAAGTAAGTAGAATCTACAGGCTCTCGGAGCTGCAATGCCTTCGTTCTTCAAGCGGCGTGCATGAAGAATAGCGTCATCGGACAGCGGCGGGCGGCCATCTATGGTGTCTCAGTTCGCAGGATAGCGTTGGGCTCACTCCCCACGACCGGATCGAGGCGCCGCTAGCAGCCGCTCTCGCCGAGTCCACAGACTCCCGTCCCGCGGCGGGCATTGAAGTGCTGGGGGTCGTGCGCGGGGAGTCGAGGACGGCTGAGCCGCTGGTCGCAGGTTGGGAGCGCACTGGCATGAGCCGGGAGCTACTGGAGTTTAAAGCGGGAGAATTCGCAAGGCCAGGCAGCCACGGCCGCGGCCCGCTGAGCAGAGCATGGTTCTCGAGCGGTCGTTTTCCTCGCTGCCGGCGAGGCAAGGCTTGCTGTGATCATAACACGAGACGAACCGTGCCGTGAAGGATAATATGATGTGATCTGCCGGGAAAGACGGGTCTGGGGAGAGCGGCACGCGAGTACGAAGCAGCTCCACCTCCGCCGATGCGCTCACTACGTAGCTTGGAGAGCCACGGAGCACAGAGCAGTGCTTACGTGCTTGGCGGCGTGCGGCAGCGGCCGCATTCTCCGAGGCTGAGCGCGACTGTCTCGTATGTATGTATGTATGTACAAACACCTGGATTCCCTCGCGAGCAAGTGATGCAATGCCGGCCTCAGCAACGCGCGGCCTAGGCCTGCAGCGCCGCAGCCACGCCGGCGGCGAGGGCGGTTGAGGGCACGGGGCTGGGCGGCGGCGGGCGGTGGCAGCTTGGGGGATGCCAAGGACACGGTTCAGATCACCGGGCGACTCAAGCCTTGTGGCCCTGAGCGCGCAGACGACACGACGACAAGACATGACGGGGCGTGCAGAAAGCCGTCACTCGACACGAAAGACTACCCAATGCCACTGGCGCTGCCGCCGCACGTAGCGCACCTCCAGTCCTTCTCCGCGCGCTCGCCGACTGTACTCGCGGCCGCCTTCCTCGTCTCCTCGGCCCTCGCCGCCCTCGTCCAGTCGCCCGAGCACTCGCTTCTCGTCGCCGCCGTCTCGTGGGCGCTGCTATGGACATACAGTAGTGCGCGCGTCGGGCTGCGGTCCGGCTGGGACAATGCGCTGCGGCGACGGTACAGCTGGGTCGCCGGCGCCCTGCTTGCTCTTGCCGCCGTCTGCGAGCAAACGGCGCACGACAAGGAAGGCGTGTGGTGGACCAAGGTACGTTCAGGAACAGGCTCGAGGCATGGGCATGGGCATTGACTCCGACACGCAGGCGCTCCTTCCGGCGACGCTGTGCGCGCTGCGCTCCGCCGATGTCGTGGCCCGCAGCTCCCCTTTCATGACGCTCGAGGACCTCCACCAAGGCCCCGACACCAGCCGCTACGATGTTTCGAACGGGATGCTGGCGGTGCTGACGGCGGCAGGCGTGGGCGGGCTCAGCGTTGCGACCATCTTGCCGCATGTGCTGGCGCTGTCGCTGTGCAGCGCGCTGCTGACCAGCATTGCGCTGCTGGTGCTCGAGCACGCCATCACGTCGATTAGAGACTATAAGCCCAGCATGAGCAACGGGCCGTCGCCCATCATCCCGATGCGGCCGCGGTCCAACACGGTGATCCGGTCGGATGCCTGGCTGGTGGCGCTGAGGGACACGGCGGCGGTTGTCGCGCCCGCCTGCCTCGGGCTTGCCTTCGTCTTCGAACGCAGCTTCAGGACCGACACGATATACTACGGGGTGAACAGCGACGCAGTCGGCGTCTGGGAGCACGCGGGCCGGCTCTGGGCGCTGCAGCTGGGGCTGCAAGGAGCCTCGACGGCCGCAATTAAGCACCTGATGCTCTTCTCCATGGTGAGTTACGGTCCCATGCAAATCCCCGCCGCTAGCACGCATCGCACTATCTCCCCGTGCGTGCTGCTAATATCTGCCTTTGCCGCCTTATCTCCAACCGTCCGGCGCCTCGCCCATTTCGGCTCGGGCGCCGCATATCTGGCTGATTGCACGTCAATGCGAAAGGTGGTTGCACGCAACCCGCCCTTCGGTCGCGCCTGGAATGCCATAACCCACACTCCCCACCCGCTCCCCGCTAGACAAAGCGCTCTCGTCGCAGATGCTAATGCTGCTGGCTGTCTAGATCCGACACGCTGGAGCTTTCCCCGCCGCCTGCTCGACCGTGGCAGCGCTCCTCGTCGCCCGTTCTTATGCGTTCCCCTCCTTCGCCAGCTTCTGGTTCGCTTTCATCTACGGCGGTGCCGGTGCTCTGTCCTTGGGCAGCAAACTCCCAGCCGGCAACATGATGCTGGCCAGGCAGTTCCTCACCGCGCTCTCGGTGGTCTCTTTCGTCGTGCTGAGCATAAGCTATTTGCGCCAATCTATCTCGACTTTCGACGCTCTGCGCGATGCTACGCCCAACGATCTTGGATTTTCACCATCCAATCCTCTCAGCCCGCTTGCGCTACCTTCCCCCAACGTGCACCCCATAGAACAGCTGGTCAAGGACGCCGAGAACAACTGGGAGCAACAGTTATCACTTCAATCGCAGAACCTTGGCGACGCTGTGGCCGAGTACCGACGGCGGTACGGCATTCCTCCGCCTCCCAACTTCGATCGATGGTTCGATTTTGCCAAGCGGAAAGGTGTCCGGCTTATCGATGACGGCTACGACTCGATCTACCATTCGCTACTCCCGTTTTGGGCGCTGGAACCGGCCACAGTGCGCTCCCGCGTCAAGGAGGCGCTCGGCCATGGTGAAAATGCGCTAATCGGGCTGTTGATCAGAGACGGACAAGCCACGCATGTTGAAGGTGGTCAGGATTGGCAGAGGGAAGCGACGTTGGGGATGCTCAAGAACTTCCTCGCTTTCCTTCCGGACATGGACCTTGCCTTCAACATTCACGATGAGCCACGCGTCGTTGTACCGAATGACGAGTTGTCCCGCCTCGTGGAACGCGCCAAGAACGCCCGCATGTCTGTGGCTACGGCCAGCGAGCCACCAAAGAACCAGTTTTCCAAGCGTCCGAAAGACATGAACAATGGCAAGCGAGTGGAGGAGGTCAAGACGACCCGCTTCAACCGGTTTGCGCATCAAGGAACTTGGACCCATTCTCGCCTTTCCTGCCCACCAGACAGCCAGGCGCGGAGCATCGACGAAAACCCAAAGGACAACTTGACCGCGTACGCTGCCGGAGACCTTGGTTTCGTCTACAATGTCACGGCCTTCTCCGACATCTGCAATGCTCCTTCGTTGTCCTCCACTTTCGGTTTCTTCGACCGGCCCAATGCCTTCAATCTCGTTCAAGAGCTGTTCCCTATCTTCTCTCAGAGCAAAATCAGCAGCTATCAGGACATCCTGTACCCGAGCCCATGGTACTGGTATGGAAAGGTGCCGTACGACAGTGACCGGGACGTTGCATGGGGGGACAAGACAGACAGCCTTTACTGGCGAGGTTCAACAACAGGTGGTTTCAGCCGCAACGGCGGCTGGCGCCGCCAGCATCGCCAACACGTGGTTGGCCGCTTGAACGAGCCCGGAAAAGCCCTCATCATGGCGCAGCAGGAGCAGCGCGACGAACAAGGCAACGATGGCGCCGTCTGGGGCCCCAAGACGGTGTCGCGCAAGGACTACGCGGAGCTCATGGACGTCCACTTCTCGCACATTGGCCAGTGCGACCCGGGCGACTGCGACGCGCAGCGCGAGTTCTTCAAGTTGGAGCCGGCCGCGGACCAGCAGGACGCCTGGTCGCACAAGCACCTGCTCGACATGGACGGGAATGCCTTCAGCGGCCGCTTCTACGCCTTCTTGCAGAGCAAAAGCATGGTGTACAAGATGGCCGTCTTCCGGGAATGGCACGCCGACTGGCTGCAGCCGTGGCTGCACTACGTCCCTCTCTCGCTGAGGGGCGACGAGTGGCTGGAGACTATCCGCTTCTTCTCGAGCAGCGAGGGGGCCGATGGTAAGAAGATGGCTAAGAAGATGGCGGATGAGGGGCGCGATTGGGCGGGGAAGGCGTTGAGGAATGAGGATTTTGAGGCTTGGTTCTTCAGGCTGCTGCTTGAGTGAGTGGTTTGAATTTCCCTCCTTTAATCATCCCTTTGCTGACAATTCGTCGTAGATACGGCCGCCTCATCGACGACAACAGAGATACGATCGGATACCCCGGCCCTTGAAGCCCACGCGCGGTGCTGCTTTTTTTGTGTTTGTTTGCCCTTCTAATCTTGCTCAAACTTTCGTATCCAACAAACACGATAGAGACGGTTGTTTTCTCCTTCCCACACACATCGCTGCCGGCGCACACACAACAGCATTGTCTTGGCGTTATCATGTGTATCGACTTTTTTTTTCTCTCTGTACTATTTCCAGACCGTTGGTTTTCTTGTTCGCTCGAGGCAATGGACTCGTGTCGGTTCTATTGGCTCGTCTTCCTGTTGAAATAAAAAAAAATTTATATGCGGATTTTCGATTGGAATGAAACCGCGTTATGGAAATGGCACAAACGACTCTTATCAGTTGGATTGGGCGAAGAAATGGTGACGGTCTTGTTCCGCCCGGGTGCCTTCTGCTGTTGGCGCTGGAGGCGGGCAATGCATTGAATGATCTGATGTACGATTGATTGTGCTGCTACTACTAGGCGTGTGAAAAAATGCAGAAGAAAGGTCGTTCAGGCATCAGGGCAATGTGGTTTCGTGATCGTTCCGCACCGTCGCCTACACACTCACTGCCTTCTCCGGAAGTTGCATCCCTTATTTTTTTCTGTACAAAACCTTTCGGAGGGACAGACAGTGTAGGGTGACGAGGCAATCTCACCCCCCCACCCCCCACCCCATTCCTTTCAAGTATCCACAATATGGAATTGCAGATTTGACGTTTCGAGTCCAACTCAACTCAGGGATACAGACGTCCAATTTTTCTCCCCTCTCGTCTTGCTGAATACGATGGGCGAAAAAGGGTGGTCAGGCAGCTACATATCTCTCTTCCCGACCCACCGTTTTCCATGTGTAAGAAAAAGAAGGGAAGGGCACATACGAACAATCTTTCCTTGTTCACCCCTCTCGCTCTCTCTCCGCGGCTCATGAAAACATGGGGGAGAGAGAGAAAAGAAAAAAAAAAAACCGAACGAAACCCCCTTCACGCACTTCAGCGAGAAAGGCAGTACTCGACGAGAAAAGTACGATTGATATTGTTGGAAAGCTCGCCCAAAACAAGGTTTCATATCATACAATATACAGAGTAGTACAACTTGGAAAAGCCAGTACCATAGAGTATACCCGAGTCGAAAGCAGGAGAGAGTAAGAAAACATAGAAAAAAAAAAGAAGAAGGGGCGCTCGGTAGGTAGGTAGGTAGGTAGGTAGGCCGGTCGGTCGGTCGGCCGGTAGTGGCGAGGAGAACGAAGTCAAGACAATCCAAAGAACCCTCGAGCATACGCCGGACCAACAACGAAGGAAGAAGGTTACACGAGCGAGAGACGAGACGAGGATGAGATGAGAAGAGAGACATCTCTGACTGACTGCTTATAAGCGAGAGTGAAACTGTAGCGCAACTGCGCCTAGCCCAGGGCGTGGACATGGGAACGCCACGATCAGGAGAAGGAGAAGAAAAGAAAGAAAGAAAAAAAAAGAGGGGCGAAGGCTGTAGCCATTGAAAACTACCGCTCCACCGTCACCTTCACGCCCTCCACCCCCTTCAACAACTGCTTCACTCCACCACCTCCACCACCACCACCCTTCCCATCAACAAGCACCACACTGCCCCCTCCACCCTCCTCAACCACCACCTCGGCCCCGACCACGCTTCCGACGACCCTCCTCACCACCTCCATGCCGACCTCCTCGCGCACCAGCCAGTGCCCGGCGCCCTCGCACACGACGACGGCGCCGCCCTTGATGCCGAGGTGGTCGCCGACGCCCTCGAGCGCGAGCCGCCAGTCGAACGCGACGTCTTCCTTGCCCGCGACGATGGTCGTCGGCGCGCGCAGGGCGCCGCGCGGGCCGCTGCCGGCGCTGTCGAAGAGCGAGGCGCCGACGCTGAGGCTGGAGCGGCGGCGCTGGCCCGTGGCTGAGGGGTTGTTGTTGGCGGCGCCGCCCGTGGGATTGTTGGTGCCTGTGGCGTAGGTGCCGTAGAGACCGCCGCCGGCGATGCTGGAGCGGCGGCGGCGGTGGCGGGCGCTGAGGCCGTCTTCGTCCGCCGAACAAGCCGGTGCTGGCACGGGCCCTGAGAAGGACGCGAACTTGCTGCTGGTGGGCGAGGTGCCGGTCGAGGAGCCGACGAGGGTCGAGTTCGAGCTGTCGAGCACCGACAGCGAGAGGATCGTCTGCAGGCTCTTGGACCAGTGGCCCAGGATCAGGCCGTCGCGGTAGTAGCGCGTTTTCTGAAACCAGGCGTGGCTGGACGAGGCGGCGCGGGCGTGGACGGTCGGCGGGTAGGTCGTCGGCGTCGAAATGTCGTGGACGGCTTGCTTTTCTGGGACGGCGGGGAGGTGTTGTTGGGATATGCTGGTTTTGCATTGGGCGATGCTCGGGCCGAGGGAGCTGGCGAGGGCTTCGGCGGCTTCTCTTCTGTAGTTGCTGTCGCTTCCTTCAATGACTGGTTTTGGCATGGCCACGCGGTGGATCTTGCCGAGGAACCAGGTACCGGTGAAGGAACCTAGCACTTTGGCCAGGATATCAGGGAGAGTGAAAGCAAATATGTAATGAGATTTGCTGAGTTGCGAGAGCAACGGTCGAAATGTTTTCCAACAGTTGCGGAGGAGGCGGAAGTTCAGCGGCTGTTGTAACCACGTGTGGCACATGCGGCGGGCCGAGGAAATGTGTGCTTGAGCATTGGCAATCCAAAGTCTGGGCTATTGATAATTAGCAATTTTCATGGATCTGAGACTGAGTGAAACGAAATCGCACAAAGTGAAACGAATTGAGAGAGAGACGAAGCTTTGAGCAATGCCCAGGGTGAACTGAAGTCGAAGCAATATGTAGGAAGTGATGGGGTTGAGACGACAATAAAACCAGATAGAGATGGCAAAATCCTTCCGGTGCAACGTATAACACACAATCAAGAGGAGACAGAAAAAATCCCACCGACACCGGGAGATTAATAAAGAGATGATGTCCACTTACCAACACAACGCTCATAATAACGAAGTGGTCCGCCAACTGCGGCGCCTCGCTAGCAAGCCTTCCAGCCACCGCACCGCCCCAATCATGGCTCACAAGCACGACCTGACCCCTTTCATCAAGCGCCCCTCCTACGGCACCTCCCTCCTCGCCGCTGCCGTCCACGCCGTACTTCTCCCGCATGCCCAGCACGAAGCTCGTCACCGCCTCCAGCACGTTGTACGCATTGTACTCGGACAGGCCGTCGCTGCCGCCGAAGCCGGGCAAGTCGAGCGCCACGTACACCGTGTCGCGGTCGACGTTGCGCTTTTGGGAGAGATAGTCCTTCCACAGCGCCCAGCTGTCGGGAAAGCCGTGCAGAAAGATGACCAGGTTTGGCCGCGGGCCGGCGTCCCAGCTGGAGGCGACGTAGTGCAGGACGACGGGGGATTCGTCGGGCGTGGTGAAGAAGGCGTGTGTGAAGCTGGGGATGGGTGCTTTCGAGAGATCCCAGAAGCGGTCGCGGGCTGTGACGGACGGGGGCTGGCTGTTAGCTTGTGTATACTGGATATCATCTCCAACGCGGTTTGACGGAGACTAAGGATGAATTGAATTGTGACAGAGGAGGGGGAGGTGATGGGCAGGACGGACCGTCAGCCAGCTCCTTATCGCTAACTTTCCTGCTGCGGCGCTGGAACATGAGGCCATCGCGGAGGGCGGACAAGGCCCAAACGAGGCCGACCAACAAGCCGTAGCTGAGGGTGAAGCCGCGCCACAGCGAGCGGGCCAGCTTCGACTCGGGCGTAGAGGCTTTCGACTCCATTGCCGGGTCACGAGTTCTCCTCGTTGTGGGACTCCAGTCTCGCATTCCGGCGGGTTGCTGGGGTGGTTAGAGTACGGGTGGTAGGTAGACGGGCAGAAGCAAGGAAACGGTGTCTGCACGCTTTATCACTCGCGGGGAAAGGGCAGTAAGGGCAGTAAGGGCGGCGATGGACGGATATCAGTCAGTCAAAGCCGAGGGCGGCACATGGCACGCACTTGATAACAAAAGCTCCTTCGCTCGGCGGCGGCCAAAAGAAGCTTCCCCGCTACGGCAGTATCGCGGCGGCGGAGGAAGCGGACAGAGGCTAGTACGGTGGGCAACAAGGCAAGAAGTAGTGGCGGTGCGGGATGGGAAGCGTGCCATGAGCAAAGGGCGGGGGCAGCGTCAAGCCGCTCTTAACATACGCCGCTAGAGTAGGTCGCAATCGTCGGGTTCCCAGCGCGCGCTGCTGCCGCGAGGCCGGTGCGTACAGGCCAATTCCCGCGTGTGCAGCGAGGCGGAAGGAAGCGGCGGCAGGTGGGTGGCTCGCTGGGCTGTGGTGGTTGCAGGCGCACGCGGTGAGAGGACGCAAGCAGGCGGCGGGGGGAGCTGTTGCTGGGAGCTCCCGGCCGATGATGCGACCCGCCCGTGCACAGACCCACCTCCCGCGTGTGGGGAAACGGCGCCCTACGCCTGCCCTCCCACCCTCCGTGCCTCCTTCCCTGTGTGCGGCTTTGAAACGCGATCGTCGCTGCCGTGCTCTCTGCCAAAAGTCCCTCACTAGCATCACCGGCAGGAGCTGAGAAATCGATCGTTCGCTCTCCCGATCCCACCGACCAGCTCGCTCTGGTCATCCGCCGCCTTCTATCCAGCGCACCAGCGCACCAGCTCGCCGATCGCCCACGCTTACGTAGCGCCGCCTGAAGCCATCCGCCTGGCCACGTACGTCTTGACAAGTAATAATGCTCCTCCGCAACGTGCTACGCATACGGCCCGCGTAGCGCGTCTGTGCTTTCAAAGCATACTGCCGCGTGCCACTGACTTGATGCCGTTCCGCCCAACACGGCCAGCACGCACTCCCGGAGTGGAAGGCCCCTGGATTGGGCCTGCGTCAAAGCCGAACATCGAGCAGACTGTCTCACGCAGTGGCAGCCGTCCACGAGACACACCGTAGCGCCCCGATTGACTGGCCAAGTCTTATCCTGCGCTCAGCGTCAGACGTCATTGGTGAGACGATTTTTCTTCAATGTGTTAAACATATGCTTTATTTGAGTGACGCCATGTACCTGCCCCTGCAGCCTGGGGCTGCGTTAGTGGTGCAAGACTTGGCCGAAGAGGGACGTTGATGCATGCAAGGTGAAAAGCAACTCACGTTCTCACTCTTCTCAGATGACCGCCACGTTCCCTTGACTCACTGTGGCTTGATTGCCTGTCCTGTGGGGAGGGATATAATACTTACAAGACCATCATTCATCCAGCCAATGACTATCAACCATCGGGCGAGCAACGAACAGTCGAGCTGTACGGTGTATCTCATTTTCATAGACCATAAAGAGGTCGTGGCATTTAGCATACAGGAAAGGAGACGAGAAAACGACACCAGCGCCTGGACATGCCGAACAAAAGAAGCCTCAGTAGAGACATGCCAGGAAGAAGAGGATATCGGAAAAAGTACAAGTAACCACCAAAGACGGATTCAGTACAGAGAGTCGGGATATGAGCAGCTGAAACTGGCCGAGCATAAAAATCCAGATGTGTTCCATGAAGAGGGGTGGATGCACAAAGGCTATGCTACGCAAGCCATGCAGAACAGACACCGAAACAAGGAAATCAGGCTGTACTCAAGGATGGTCAAGAGGCCACAGCCGAGAGAATATAGGTAAAAAAGTGGTTGAAGGAGAAGAAATTACTTAGGGCTGCTGCTTGGGAGAACACTAGGAGAGAACACTTGGCGAGAGAATACCAACAATCGTCACTTCGTAACAAGAGAAAAGTGGGCGGATCAGGGCCGTTCAGTTGGGCTCAAGACATCCGCCTTCAGTTCCGCCTTCTTGTCAGACGACTCTGCCTCTTCGGCTGCGGGAGCGCTGCCGAAATCCGGCTCCGAGAATAGCGGCTTCGTGGTCTTTGCGGTAGAGCTTACTTCCTCTGCTTTTGGAGCCGTCTCCGCCTCCGTCTCTGTCTCCATCTTCGTCTCCGGTGCTTGGTCGACGCTCCCTGGTCCGTTGTCTTTTGGGGTCTTCTCCTTTCCGTGCGGGCTTGCGCGGCCCGAAAGGCTATGGTGCTGAGCATCGTTGTGAGGATTAGGGACCGAATGTTCCGGCAGCTGCCGTGCAGGTGCCTTTGAGGCGGAAGCTCGCCTGAGATGCTCGAGTTCGAGAAGAGACGAGCGACGTAGCGTCTCAAGTCTTTCTTCGGGATTCTTATTCGCAACGCTTAGTCAGCTCTCAGTTGTACAGGCGGGCAAATTCGAAACACTAGGCTTTTGAGGAGGCAATAGCAGGCACACCAGCGTATCTTCCGCCTACGTCGCCTCCCTGTCCGTTTTTGACCTCCCTGGCAGACTTGACCGGTACAAAATGCCCAGGAAACTCCGCCGTGGAAGTGATATGAGCAGTTGCACTCGAAGCAACTGATGTTGCAGCCAAGACCTGCGAGGTATGCAACGATCGAGAGAATGGCCGACGAGGTGGAGAACGCGAACGACGAAACAAGTCAAGATCATGGGAACGGAAGCCGCATTTGGGGCATCCCCAACTAAAGGTGCCTCTTACCCATTCAGCTTGCGATGGCACCCCTTCAGCGCCTGGCAGTTCGCCTGCCTCGTCTCGCTCGTTTCCCCAAAACGTCGGTCGTCGAACCGGTGCAGGCGTCACGGGAAGACTAGGCCTCTCAACTGCACTGGGGAAGTCAGTCAAGATTAGGCTTTCACGGCGCCCACTGGTGCCTTCTCCAGTAGGCGAGAAAAGTTCAATGGGCTTGACCAGGCCTTCGAGCGATAAGCCAGCAGGCTTGGACCTCTTCATCTGTGCACCCATTACCGCGCGAACGTATTTCTCAATGCCAGGAACGCTATCCCAAGCATTGGCGCTGGTTTGTCCGAAGCTTTGCCAGGGATCCTCGGGGGTCTTTGGCGTTGCAGATGGTGGGGAACTCTTCGAAGTTCCGTCGTCCCCTTCGGACGAGAGCGCTGTTGGAACACCCTCTGCAGAAGAAGCAATAGCATCAGCGGTAGGTTGTGGCTCTGGCTGAGGCGGCGAGAGGTCTTCCGCGAATACACGTGTAGGCTTCGGCCTTTCACGCTCCTGCTCCCAAGGAAAGATTGCTTTTGGCACTACTCGTGGCTCAGGCTTCGTCTCTGGCACTTCGTACCACATGTTCTTGGGAGGCTCCGGGTATGCGGCCGGGGCTTTGAAGAGCTGATGGTCCTCGCTAAACGTGTACGTCTGCGTGGGGAAGTTTGCAGCCTCGGGCCGCGACTCTACTGGAGGAGCCGTGCTGGAATGAATTAGAACTGCTGGCGTTTATGTTAAAAGAAGGCCTACCGGGTAGCGTCCCACTCCATATGGGGCGGCGAATACCTCCCTTCCGACTCCCGCCGAGGAGGGGAAGGGTGCTGTGCGGGGTGCGTTGGTTGCACAACAGGCTGGGCGGGCTCGGTAAGCGAAGCTACACCTTGAGAGGCGGGTGAAGGTTGAGAATCCGATTGACCGTTCGCCGAGCCAGCTTGCTGTATCGTGTTGGGGGCGGTCTGGAGCACTGCCTCGGTGTCGACATGTTCTGCCTGGGATGGTGTTAACATTTCAGGGCATACGGAATTTTACGCGTCTTACCTTCTCACGGAGGTGTCGGTCATAGACAGCCCACCACCGCGCAGAGAGCTCGCTGTAGACGCCAGAACCACCGCCATATCGAGAGTCCTTGGACCAAGGCTTGTTCTTGCCGATGAAGTGCACGAGATTGATCCTGCTCTTGTAGTGTCGGAACGCGGGCTCCCACTGGTACTGAGCGTTCGGGGTGCAATTGTACAGGAAGCTGAGCTTGTGCCAACCTCTGTGCTCATAGTACTGGTTGAGTAGACCCTGGTCTGCACCGTCGAAGCTGTCTCCACTTGTAGCCAGAGTTTGCAATGCCCAGTAGTCTCCCATGTTGGGGCTCACGACCATCACCCCACTGTTGAAGCAGTCGGGCCATCCACTGTCGGGGGCGGCGGCGAAGGGCGCCTCGAGGTCAAAGAGCTCATCGGGGGCTCGCAGAGCAACTACGTCAGCGTCGATGTAGACGAGCTTGCGGAATTGGAGCTGCCGCCAGAGCGCGATCTTGGTGAAGGTGTAGGCGAGGTCGGCGCGATCCATAAGGTAAAGATTGGCAGGTTTCGGATTGCCCATGCGCGGCACAGGAATCACATAGTCGTAAAGCTTCTGTCGTACCCGTCAACAAACGTTGTGATGAGGGCCAATGGCAGGCCAATGGCTACCTTGAGCTCCGAAATCGAGTCTGCAGACAGCGTGTCCAGCGTGATGAGAGCGGCAAGCTTCTTCGTCGTCCCACCATCGCGGAGCGAATGCGCAAGTACGGCGGCACCTGTAGGAGTGAGCAATATGCGCTTCTCGAGCTCCGGAGTCGGGCTGGCAGCTTCGCGGCGCACCTGGCAGGTATGAGTCGCTCATGACGAGCTTCATGAACGTTAGCGCGGGACAGAGGGCAGCAGCAGGACGGACAAGTTACCGTGCAGTACGCATCCTCAGCTTGGGGCGCCATTGCAGCAGTTCGTCAGGGAGAGCAGTGCGTGTGGCGGTTTGGGCTTGGGCGGGCAGAGTTGGCGGGAGAGGAAATGTTTCCCCGCCGGGTCAACGAGCGTTGGGTACAGCAGAGCCAGAGGCGCCGAAGCAGGGCGCGGAGAGCGGAGAAAAGCTGGGGGCAGAGATCACGCGGCTGCTCAACACGACGCCATGTCCACAAGCTCGTGCTGATTAGACAGCCGACGTGCGTGTGAGGCGTCGATTGCGGGTCCTTGTCTGCGCCGTTGCCAGGACGACTTTTTTTTTTGCAGCGCAGCGCAGACTGACCTGCTCGCGAGAGCTCTGGGCGAGAGAAGCTTGGGCCGGCCCATGATGCAATCAATCCCAGGGAAGAAGCCTCCGCCGAGAGTCTCTCCGCCACGCCGTTGCAAGACCTATGCATTGCAGTCGCCCGCCCTGCGCTCGTCTGCACATGTTCGACCGTACAACGCGCCATCCGCCCTCTCTCGACAGCGGACGGCCAGCGGGCTGAATCGCCCGTGAAGCTACACACGGACCCCCGGGCGCTTAATTAATCTCAGTGTGCGCGGCGGGCATGCGCTGCTAGGCCAAGCTCAACCTCGCGTCCCGCCCAGACGGTCCTCATACAAGCCGTTCCGTCTTTGGGTCTCGTGCTGCAGCTCAATACATTGAAAACTCGCGGCCTCGCAGCATGGCTCGTCGCAGTCGCTTTCGACACACGCCGGCAGAGACTACATCGGTCCTGGAATAGTTCAGACGCACCTGCATCTGCATTTTGCGGCTGGGACGGTGCTGCCTCGTGATGCAGCCATTTGCCACCGAGCCTGGTCTCGTTTACGCTCGCTCACCAGACAAACGGCACCATCCTCGCTCGTCTCTCCACTGTCTCCCTACCAAATTTCGTCGCATACCACTCCTTCGTCCCAGCAGCCGTCACGCCCAAATTCACGCCTACAAAAACCAGAGCGCACAGCACCGTCTTGTTGGCCAATTGTCCTACCGGCGCAGCTACAATTGACAAGGCCAAGTAGAGGCCGCACTCGAACGTGTAGTGCGGGCACACAACGTAGCGGAAAGCGCCTCGGGTGGGCAGGGTGTACTTCGGCAGGCCAAAGAGATAGGCGTGGGCATCGTGCTGCTGCTTGGAGGCCCAAAGAAAAAGCATGGTGCCGATGAGCAGCTGCAAATCCAGCGACGGTGGCGCGCTTCCGCTTCCGCTTCCGTCAACCGACGCTTGCAAGGCCGGCGTCCCTTCGATCCAGACGGCAATCGACATGGCGCCGTAGAATAGGAGGCCCAGCAGCCAGTGCGTGACCCACATCATGGATGAAGAAGGACGCGATAGAACGGCGGACTCGTACAGGCGTCGCGAGCCTTGTACGAGCATAAGCAGCCAGGCTAGATGGACTCGTGCCACCGACATGGTGGCTGTGCGATGGCCGGTGGCCTTGCCGGCGACGAGTTTCAGGAGGGCGCCATCGGTGGCATACTGCTGCGCCCAGAAGACGGAGCCGAGCACGGACAGGACGTAGAAGTGGGCGAACCAGCTGTGCGGGACGCGGTACGTCGCCAGGTGGTCGAACAAGGCGGCGAATGCATTGCGTGGGCGTGAGGCTGGGGCTGCGGAGGTGTTTGCTGCGCGCGAACCGTAGGCCAGGAAGCGAGAGCGGAAGGCTGGGACGGCGTCGACGGCGAGAACCTTGCGCCTGCGTCAGCGAACAGCGGTCTGCAGCGGTGGGCGGGCTGCGCAAGCGAAAAGGACACGGTGGATTACAATCGAGGCTGCGGTGAGGAAAAGGGACCGCAGGAGGACGGCGGGCTCGAGGCGGGCGACGAGCGGGTGCAGGAGCGGGGAGGCCATGCCGCTCTCGCGCTGGGGCTGGGGGAGTGATAAGCTAAAGGCTCTGCGGTGTTTCGTAACGCTGTTCAGCCGGCTGTCAGAGCGTTAATGCCTCAACGCTTTCTATTCGCGCCGGCCCTCTCGCAGCAGCCGTCGCAGCCGCGCTCTTGCTCGCGGGCTCAGGGGCAGGGTGGCGATAAGGTGATCCCGCTGGTGGGCAGGGCCAGCGTGTCGCGCGTCCGCCCAGGCACCGCGAGCTGAGGGCCCCGGTACGGTATCACGAGTCGCAGCCGCGGTTTTGTGCAGCAGGCTGCCTTATGTCAGCACCCGGCCCGTGCTGGCCGCCTCCTCTCTGTCCCGGCCAGCGGTCGCGCTTCCTCGCCTTCGCCTTCCCACACCTCCCACGCCTGCTCCGTACCGCTCTTTCCTCACCACCACCCCCTCCCCCGCCCGACGACACCCGCACGACGCACCGCCCATCGCATCCCTCCTCCACGTGCTCCCACGCGGCAAGCTGGCTGAAGTGCACGCCCAGATCGCCGTCCGACAAGCACTCGACGCGCACCGGTCTGCTGAGCAACTGGCGCCCACGGTCATCAGGCTTCACCCGGGCCCCCTCCAGCATGAGGCAGGCATCACCTGTGATCAAAAGTCCGTGATGAGCAGTAGCGCTGCTGTCGCTGACCACTTGCCGCCGCCGAATCCATCTGGCAACGGAGAGCCGCAGTCGGTGCAGCCTTCCCTCGATCGAGTCCGGTCTCCAGCGCCCCCGTCGTCCCCTCCACTTACCGATAAGGACAGCAAGGCCTCCGCCGTCCGCAATGGGAACCATAGACGAGATGCTCATGCCGAGCAGGATGAATCCGAGGCGGAGACGGTCGTGTTGTCTGGGCCCGAGCATGACGAGACGAAGAGGCCGAAGAAGGTAATCAAGCACGAACGCAATGACGATGACGAGGAGATGCGCGATATTCCATCCGCCAAGTTGCTGTCCGATGCCGCAAAGGACTCCATTGCTCGTAAGAGTAAGAGCCCTCGCCCACTGGCCCCTCCAAACGGCGTCCCAGAAGCCAGGCGCAACGGCACCAACGGCCGTGAACGCGCCCATTCGCATGATAACGGCCCTATCAGTCGCAATGCTTCTTCCGCTTTCTCCAGTGACCATGACTACCCACACAAAAACGTCTTGTCCGCTCGAATCCATTCTCACTCGCCCCCTCTCAGTCATGACTCACGTGCAAGAAGCTCATCCATTGCCGATACGCGGAAACGGAAATCACGAGAAAACCAAGCCGATTTGGAGCCGCCCCGGCAGCGGCACAAGACCGAAGCCCTCAGCAAAAACTCTAGGAATCCAGCGTCACCCATTGCAGCAGGCATCAAAGTCCACAAGAGATCGGCATCCACTCAATCTCTTGTGCAAAATGCCCAGAGCCGCAGACGGCGTGAGAACATGCGCCAGGACAAAGATTGGGCCTCGGACGACAGCGAGGAATCGAATAATTCCTCACCCCATCCTCAATCCAATGTTCCGCCTCTTTCACGGCCAAGGCGAGGTGGCACGAGGTCCATGACGTCTCCTGTTAGGACTTTGCCGCCAGCAAAGAAAAAGGATGCGTTTGGTGCTACTCGGTTGCTACGCTGTTGCGAGAAGGGTGACTTTACAGCGGTCCAAAAAGCCTACGAAGCGTCGCCAGACGAATTGGACTCGCCAGATTATGCTGGCGTCACTCCGCTGCAAAAAGCTTCATTGAATGGGCATGAGGACATTGTGGAGTTCCTTCTTGACAAGGGTTGTGCGACTGATGGGCATGACTGGTTAGATCACGACACACCTCTCATCGACGCAACGCAGAATGGCCATGTCGAAGTTATCAAATTACTCCTCTGGAAAGCTCGTGTGGACCCGACATACGAGAATAAACACTTCAAAACGGCACTTGCACTTCTGGATTCGGCCATTGACGAGGCTGACGAGATTAAAGCTGAACTGGAGAAGGCAATGTCGGAGTGGAAGAAGGAAAAGTCGGAGGATGAGTCTGAGAGTCGAACGCCCAGGAGCGTGGAAGAATCGGTAGGGCCCACTCTGCTACCGAACGAGTACAACACCGAGGTTCTCCGCATCAAGTCCGAGCAAGGGGACAAACGAGCCGTGGACGAATTGCTTGCTTCTGGAATCATGCCAAACGTCGCTTGCGGCGTTGCTGCGGCACGTGGCGGTCATGACGAGATTTTGAGTTTCCTGCTTGCAACCGGACTTTCTGCCGATCACCGCGACCCCGCAAAGCACAACGAGACGCCTATGTTGGTTGCAATCAAGAAAGGCCATCTCAATGTGATTCGTCTCTTGCTGGCCCAGGATGATTTCGACCCGACGAGGAGAAATCGGGATGGGCTGACTTACTGGGAGTTCGCTGAGGATTTTGACGGACCAAACGCAAAGGAGGTTCGCATTTTGCTTAAAGAGAAATACGACGAGCGAATGAAAACCAAGTCGAGACGGCTACGAAGCCCTGAAATGAGGCGAACGGATCCCAGAAGCCCGCGAAGGAAGATCACCGACCACGACAACTCTAAACGAACACATGAAAGGGAGACGAGGGGGAGGACGTCCGACAAGAGTTCAAATAAACACAGCACACTGGACAACCACGCCAAACCGAAAAAGCGTTTGATATCTCGCAGAGAACTCAACCGACGATCTCGAGACAGCACATCAGAGGATTCCGACGAGGACGAAGAGGAAGTTCGCGGTCCGGCTCGCAATGTGCGTAGAAAGACAGGACATACTTCGAAGGTCATCAGAAGCTCGCCCCATCCATCTTCGCCTGAACAAGAGAGATCCGAGGCACGCCCAACCCCAGCAAGACCCGCGAAAGCCGACCCCAGACGTGAACCTGAGCCGGAAGTGGAGCCAGAGCCAATCAAGGAAGACACGCCTGAGAGTGTGCGGCAGGAGCGTCGCCTTGAAGCGGAGTGGAAAGCAGCTGCAGAGAAGGCCCGAAAGGAGGAAGAGGAGAAGGAGGCGGAGAGACGAGCGGAGGAAGAACGGGCTCGGCTAGAAGCGGAAAAGGCACGGTTGGCGGCCGAAGAAGCTGAGCGTGCCCGGCTGCAAGCCGAGCGGGAGCGGATACAAGCCGAACGCGAACGACAGGAACGACTGGAGAAGCTCCCCCGAGCATTGAGGCGGGCATGTGAAAAGGGTGCAGATCGACCACTCCGCTTCAACTTTGCCACGAAGGAAGGCGGCATCGAGTACAACTTCTTGCCGGTTCACGTGGCCAAGAACTCAGACATCGATCCGGGTTGTTCAGACTCTCGACGGGACGAGCTTTGGATGATGAGCTTCCAAGTCGTCGGCATCCTAGGACTTCCAGAACTTGACGTTAGGAAAGAGTTCGAGTCGTGGGAGTGCAAGCCCGTGTCGACCAAGCAGCTCCACGGCTTTCTCGAAACCTATGACATTTCGCAGCTCGCGGAAGACTTTTTGTTCGAGCGGCAGAACTGGCCGGGGTACAATCCGGAGAGGCAAAGCACAACGATTCAAGAGGAAAAGGCCAAGTTCCTGCAGCTGGAGCCGCTGTTCTGGGTGCGGTACGACGACTTTGTGTCGGCGACGAAATCAACGAAGTTCCAACATCTGTCGAAGCTGGAAATGCGAACGGCAAGGGCAAAGGTCAACTCGACGAGCACGCCACCACCAACGCCGCGGAGCTGGACGGAGGCGTTATTCGGCATCAAGCCAGGACCGGACTTTGAGCGCAGGAGCAAGAGCCGGTCCGTGTCAGTGTCATTGAGTTAAATGTATGGGTTTGGCAGGAGTTTGGGGGAATTGGCCGGGCAATGCATCTGGGAGGCGCCATGTAGGGGACCTGAAACTACTACTGTTCATGTTGTGTATGTTCACGAACGCGCTTCGTTGCAATGTTATGGCAAATGGCTCGTCCCGAAGACCGAAAGTTCCATATACCCTATAGCCGATAGTAAATACAAGCTTGCTGTCACGGTTGTGTCATGGCAATCAACTAGTGGGCCGGGCCAGGGGGTATCGTTACGAGACGAGACTTTAAATAGTGTACCGACGAGTCTATAGGCAGGCTCGGGTCTGGGCCGACTTCAGCCGCTCTAGCGTGCCGCAAGTGCAGGCCGCGCAGTGGCAATTGTTTGGATGAGCTTCCGCCACGGCTCCAAAACACACACCAATGGGACCGCAACAATCACGTGTGGAGCAGTTGAGGGATTTGAAAGTCGCGGTGAGTGCTGCTGACGCTCGCCAAGACAGGCGCTGCTCCGACCTCCCTCGTCCTCACTCGCTTCCTCTTGCTCGGAACTGGTGTCTCGTGCGCCGTTGCGTAGCACCAGACGCGCGCCTGAGGCAAGAAGCCCGCCTCCCGCCGAATCCTCCAAGTGCGGGGTTGCTTATCGCCGTCCACTCAAGCGCGAGCGTTATGCGGCTGCCTGCAACCGCCGTAGATCGCTGACGTCCGCGGGCAGCGACGACCATGACAGCGCATTGCATATCTCAGGCCCAAGCCTGCCTTCTCTCCACCACAACGGCCGCTAGCTCATCCCAACATGCCCACTCCACACCGGCCTCCGTCGAGGAAGGCGCGTGTCTCGGACGAGTCGGACGAGTCCACCCCTCTGCTCGGCTCTCCTCTGCCACCGCCAGCCTACCCGAACATAGTGCCTCATGACAGCAAAGACACGGCGGCTGCTGGTCCGTCCCGGAACCAAGCGGACTACGACCAAGGCCCATCGAAGGACCTCGAGAATGCCGGTGTTCACCCCGCCGCCGTGCATCTTCACCACCGGCCGAGAAGGCCGTGGTCTCGCGGGAAGATCCTCAGGCTGCTGTTCATTGCGGCAGCCCATGCAATCCTCATCTGGTTGATCTTGAGTGTTACCGTCGGCCGTTCGAAGAGGAAGGTATTTGTTGGCCGATACAGTGAAGCCCCATCGCCCGCTGAAGCCGTGTATAGAGCCACGTGAACCATGACTTGCCCAACTTGGAGGAGCCGTCCACGCCCTACTACTGCCATGAGCTGTCCCACACGCGCACCACGGCCCACGAGTTCAAGGACCTGGCCCAGTTCCGCATCGTGGAGCAGATCCGCCAGCACCACCAGGGTTTCCACGACATCCACGGCCTCATCAAAATCGTAGCCGCCACCACCGACGACGACGACAAGGTCCGCGCCACCGTCACCGTCTCCAGCAACTTCCCCGACCACGACTCCATCACCGTCGCCAAGACGGACACGAGCCTCATCCTGCAAAGCACCAGGTCCGAAAGCCCCAACACCTGGCACTCGCTCCACGACTGCACCGTTGTCGACGTCGTCGTCGCCGTCCCACCCGCCACGCGCCTCGACACTCTCGACGTCAGCGCCAACTGGCTCTCACTCGACCTGCACCCACTCCTCAACCTCACCCTCGACGACTCGCTCAACGTCGAGCTCGGCGCCGGCAGCGTCGTCTCCCGCACGCAGACGTTGCGCAGCCGCCGCACGTACATCTCGCCCGCCTACGGCTCCGTCCAAGGCATCTTCGCCCTGCTCGACCTGCTGGAAATCGATGCCGCCGCGGGGTCGGTCGACGTCGACGTCGTGCCTGGCGAGGCGGAGCTTGAGCGCCCGGACGTCCCGGCCGTCTTCAACGCCCGCTCCAAAACAGGCACCATATCGGCCCGGTTCCCGCCGGATGGCGAGGGGTTGCCGGACCGCGATTATCGGGTCGGCGTCGAGACGGAGGCGGGGAGTATCATGGGCAGGTATGTGCATGGGTCGAAGTCGGAGTTTCGGACGAAGTATGGGAGCATCGTGGTGAAGGTGCTGCCGTTTTTGAGGGCTGGGAAGGAAGTGGCTTCGTCGGTCTTGCGTACGAAGAACGAGGCTGGGCCGTCGATGTTGGATTTGTTGACGCCGCTGGAGAGCAAGACGAGGGGGAAAGCCCCTTTCGCGAACTTGACGGCCGAGTTCACGTCGTCGGCCGGGTCCGTCAGAGCGGTTTTCCCGCCCGCATGGGAGGGCGCAGCGGATGTGGACACGGAGGTCGGCAGCTTGCGGGTTGCCGGCGAAGGCTTGGTCGTCGTGAAGGAGGGCACGCATGGGCCGGCGGGGAAGTGGGTGCACGCGGTCAAAGGCGAGGGGGACTCGACGGTTTTGGTGAAGAGTAAAGTGGGGAGCGTGGAGTTTTTGGTGCAAGAGACGGTTTGAGAGAGCTAAGGAAGGTGAGTGTCTACCTCGAGGGTTGTGGGGTTTTGGGGGGCTCTCTGATCTCCTACGGATTGGCAGGCTTGGGAGACTTTGTACCATATTTCCCGTTGCGCGACTTCACAGGATATTCGAATATCACGGCTTTTGATGACCATTTTCTACCGTTTAGGTTCGCAGCCTCAATTGAGACTTGTTTCGAGCAAATTTGCTGCAGGCAGATGAACTCTCACGGCGATCGTAAGTCAGCTCATCAGGATCCTTGTTTCGGTAATGCTGATATCACTGTAGTGGGACAGGGACCGTTGTACCGCCGCGCTGGACTGTCGGGTGGCCCGGTGGGGGAGATTGTTCCGGATGAGTTGTATGCAGGATGCCCTCCATCGGCGGAAATTGCGAGCGCATGACGGCATGGCGGGTGACAAAAGAAATTGCCCACTCGCATCTGCCTCATAAAGAAGTTCTACATGGAACGGGTATTTGAGTACACGGTTCTAAAACGTATATTTACGTCCGGACCATGTATTCGACTACATTTTAAAGCGGCATCTATGTACCGTCCCCCACAGAGGCAGTCGCTTAAACGAGTTGAGTCAGTTGCGTACCTGCTCTCCATCCTTGCCCGACTGCCGCCGCCCGCCCTTCCTTTTATGATGACGACGAGCTCTTTCTGCATCTGTGCAGCCCTTTCTCTTTCTTTACCACCTGCCAACCTCCATCTTCGAACATCTGCGAAACCCAGAGCGAGCTGCCACAGACCCTCTACAATACTACACCAAGCATCAACCATTCTTTTGAACGCGGACGACAAAGACTCCAAGATGTCAGACCAGCAGTCTCCAGATACACCTCGCACTACCTCGCCTCTCCCTACCACCGGACCTGCAGACACCCATATGACGAAACTGCCTTCCACCAATGAAACGCCGCCCACTTTCGTGAGTCTGCCGACTGAGCTTCATCTTATTATCTTTGGGTACCTTCAGGATGAGGGTCGCTGGAAGGACCTATTCGGATTGGTACAAACATGCAAAACAACCAATTGGCCAGCCACCGACCTTCTCTACAGGCACATTGAAGTGGATTTCGTACAATCTCCACCAGAAGACAGGGAGTTTGGGCGCTTCTTAGCGCTAATCCATTCGCTCTTACTCGAGGACAGGGACTATTCGACAAGTGTACGGGAATTAAACGTTCAACTCGCGTGGGGACCCCCAGGCTACGCCAGACTCACGGACACTCAGCTCCAGTACAGCCTTGGCAAATACGGAGAATATGTTGCTCTCGTCCGCAATCAAATCGATGAGGCGATGGGAACACCTAGTTCCAGCCCCATCCTGGATATGAGGGAAGCAATGCGGCTGGTGATCAAGAGGTGTACTGGTCTACGCCATATCCTCGTTGGTTCACTCTTAACAAACACGCACAGGTGGCCGTGGAACCTCGAGCTCCACAGCTGCAACAATTTGAAGACGATCAAGCTGCCCTGTAGCGGCACAATCACCCTACCAATGATTGTAGACTTGGCCCGTATCCCGGGGCTGACGAGCCTACTGCTTCCTCTCGTGCCACAGCTCGACGAAGCTGCCCGGCCTTTTACCGAGGAACGTATCCGCCAAGCTCAGTTTCGCAAGCTCACTCACTTGAAATTGCTGCGTTTTCCGCGCAATTCTTGGATCATGCCCGACCTCATCACAATGGTACCAGAGCTGCGAGATCTAGAATTGGAGTATGCGTGGTGGCCCCTGGCAGACGACGGCGACTCCCCTCCACTTTTACCGCTCTCAACCCTACTCTGCACCGGAAACAGCTCACCATTGATGCCGGCCCCTCGGCTTGGCGAGACCCTGGAGAAGCTCCGCGTTTATGGGATTGGCTGGGATGGTTGGGAAATGGACCTTGACTGGGGCGAGAACCTTTTCGGCTCCCTCAAATTTCTGCGGCGGTTAAAGGTGCTGGAGATCCCTGTACAAGCCCCTATCGACAAGCTACTTCACCTGTTGCCGGATTCCCTTGAGGAGCTCCATCTGGCGTCGACTTCCGGTCCCTCTTATCCCTCAGAATGGCTTGTGGTGGTTTCTGAAGCTATGACTCGGCTGGCTTTAGTCGGTCTGCACAGCCTAAGGAAAATCTTCCTCAAGCTCAGCTGGCGCGATCACGTCCCCCAGAAATCACGGGACATGTTGCACATCACTTGCTCCGAGCTTGGCATCGAACTCAAAATCGTAGCGGACCACCCTGCATTTATCTAATCATGGACTTGGTGGTAAGGAAGGAACACTCTCTCTACAAACTTTGGGGGTTGTTGCGTATACCTGAGGATTCGACGTGCTTCTCAAGGCGTCAATGGTGGTGCAATCGGCCTCTCAGCATACGCATTCTTTGACAGTGATCAGAAGTGGTGTTCAGCGCGCATTCTTTGACATTATTCTGCAGCAGAATACAACAGGTAGAGCATAATTTCATTGATTTTGATGTGAAACCGAGAGAGCGACGAGCTCCCTGCAGAAGCGTGACCACCAAATGTTGAGCAAATGACTTGATCTCGTGTCCGTGTAGTACGCATTTGCGATCAACCATGTTACTTAACCTCTATCGAGCAATACTCCAGAATACAAGTCACTTGACTCCTTCATATCATCCGCGTTGTTCAAGCTCGTGACGACGCACCAATCTCGCGCCTTCCTGATCCACTCGGCGGATATTCCGGTCAGAAAGCCGTGGCCCGAATGCATAACATCAGGCTTGACGGCGGAACCTCTTTGGCTCACTCATCGAGGTCGAAGCGCGGTTTTGCAATACCGGTGTGCCCGAAATAAATCAATCATGCTCCCCGGGTTTCGAACAGTCCAAGTACCGACTGTCTGTTTAGAAATACAAGAATGGAGTAAAAGGGCCGGGGTGAAGCGGAACGCTTCAAAATACTCAATGCCCGCGTCAACGTCACCTGCTGACGAAGCCCTTCAGCATGAACCTCACGGATGGCAACATTCTTCTTCAACGATGACCATCTGCAACTCGAGACTACTTCATGTTTGACCGAAAAAAAAAAAAAAAAAAGAGAAAATCAGTCGTCGCGATATGTTCCCGAAACCAAGTGCGCATTGCGTTCATGACTGGTAGACCAAAATACCTGCTCCTCCCGTGTGGAGGTTACTCTGGCGGTACCATATTGGTGAGAACGGTGCATCGGGCCTTGCCTTGGCTTGTTTAAAAGCGGGAGTTTGTACTGCCTTCATGGCCACGCTGCCGCGCAGAGAGCCGGTTGATTCCGCGTCATATGCCGGCTCGATAGCCTGGCATCGAACAGCAGCCATGGCGCCCGACTCGACACTAAGCTCAGCTGCCTCCTGCACGCCTTGCCGTTGTTGTATAAAACAGAGTCCACGGGAGACCTCAAGCATGTTCCTCCACCAGTTCTCGTGGTAAGTTTCTCGATAGACGAACCGCACAACATGAAACTGTCTTCTTTTGGTCTGCAATCATTTCCAACCTACCTTCCTCCGGGCTCTGTGACTTGCGGTCAAGACAGCATATTGAAGCTTATTCCATGATAAAGCTGTTCAATTGCGATTTTCGCTACGAAGCGTTATTGATGGTTTGCAACATCTTCTCCATATGCTGGGGAGCCGCAATGAAGAGACTCGGTGAGCAACGGCAAAGGGGAAAGTTGGGTACGCTCGAGTGAGTGTCCCATTCTCTGGAAAAGAAGATGTGGAACGATGCTTCTGAAGGACCCCAACCTAAGCCACAGTGCGACAATGCGTTGAAAACACGAACAACAGTTGCAGGTGTACTGAATAGTTTCCGACTAGCGTGCGATTGGAACGCAGTGAGGAAAGCCTGATCGAGAAGGCCGAACCACTTTATAGGCCAACTTACTGACCGAGCGCTGGTAACCCGTGCTGTAAGCCTCAGTCAACCACGTGGTTAGCCTCACAGGACCTTGCAGATATCAGACCAAAGGGCTCCACGTGAAAAAGACTGAATGAAACAACAGGCCTTGACAACAACTGTAAGATCATGCGTAAATGGTATCTCATAAAACATTCTCATCCACATTCCAAAACCAAATGACAACTTTTACGTCACTCACCCAAACGCTCTCCCTTCACTCACACCAACCATCCCTACAAAAACCACCTGAAATCCGGACTCTTCGGCCCCTCCCTCAACTTTTCCGTGCTCACATCCCTCGCCCTCACCTTCACGCCCTGCTTCGCGTCCCTCCTCTTGTTATCCACAATCATAAACGCGCCCAGCAACAGCGTCAGCAGCGCACCCGTGGCGCCAAACGCCGCCGTCGTCGCCAGCGCGGGCACGTACTTCGGCGCGTCCTGGCTCCTGAAGATGTTGGACGACACGACGCCCATCAGGTTCGCCAGCGGCACGCCCACCGACGTCAGCGTCACGCGGCGACCCTCGTGGGCGATGTTGTTGTTGTACCACGTGCTCAGCAGCACGCTGGGCGCGCTGGTGCCCCACGTCATCATGAAGCAGGCAAAGTACGCGACGTGGATCTGGGCGTGCACGTCGGGGATGGCGGCGTAGATGATGAAGCCGATGAACGTCAGCGAAAAGCCTAGCGCGATGAAGGGGAAGCGTAGGCGCGTGTGGTCTGAGGCGAAGGCGAGAATCAGCAAGACGACGGCGCCGACGACGTTGGGCGCGACCGTGTAGAGGTTGGTCTTGACGCTGCCGTAGCCTAGCGCGCCGACGATCTGCGGCATGAAGAGCGAGACGGACTGCAGCGGCACGCCGAGGCAGATTTCGATGCCGAGCCAGGCGTAGGCGGCCGGCATGCGGAACACTTTAAGCGCTTCCTTGAAGCTGAACTTCTCGTTGACGATCGAGGACGAGTCCAGCTGCATCCGCTGGTAGGCGATACGCTTCTCTTCGTCCGACAGGAACCAGGCTTCCGTGCCGGACTTGGGGAGATAGAAGAAGGCGAAAAGGGAGAAGGAGGCGGTCATGGCGCCCTCGACGAGGAAGAGGATTCGCCAGCCGTGGATATGGGAGTTGATTTCTGCAATGGGTTGTTAGGAATCCTGGGGGAAATGCATGTTCAGTTTTACGTACGGAAGACGCCGAAAGCGAGCAGACCGGAGAAGGCGTTGGCGATGTTGGAGGCGGCGTAAAACAGGGCCAGACGGCGGGCAAGCTCGCCACGGCGGTAGAAAGTGGTCAAGTAATAAATGACGAGCGGGAAGAAGGCTGATTCGGCCATGCCCAGGATCCAGCGGAGAGCCATCATGCCACCGAAGTTGTGAACGGCAGCGCTGAGCAACGTCATGCTTCCGAAGGTGAACATGAGGATGGGCAAGACCTTGCCCGGGCCAAACTTCTTGCCCAGAAAGGCAACGGGAGGAGCGAAGAGGACATAGGGGACGAAGAAGATGGACAGGATCAGGTTGTACTGGTGGGGCTTGAAGTGGAGGTCGTCTTCCATGCCATCCGTCTTCGCGTTTCCCAGGTTGCCTGGACGACGTCAGCAAGATGCGGGTGGATGGGTGGAGGGCGGAGGAAGGCTACCCTTGTCCAGCGAGTTGCAGAGGTACATGAAGGCCAGGACGGGCAGGATGCGCAGGTCAAACTTCAGGACAAGCCTCTTCTCGTGCTCGTAGGTCGGCAGCGGCGCAGTGTCGGCCAGCTCGGCATTGCCGGTCGAGACATCCTTGAGCGAAGAGGGCTGCGACGAGACCTTGAGGTCTGTCTTGGTGCCAGTGTCGTCGGCCGCGGTCATGATGGCTGCGGATTGTCGACGGCGTCGGAGAGGGGAGAGGTTGTCTCAGACGTGGATGCGAGCAACCCGGCAGGGGACAGCACGGTTCAAGAGGGCCGAGCAGGAGTGGGATGCATCGGTGTTTACATAGATGTTCTTCTGCTGATACGGTTGCACGAGTCGAGCCTGAGAGCTGGGTGGGAAGGCAGCCTTATCGCGCTTGGCTGCGGCGAGTGATAGGCTCCCCCATGCCCTCGCCGGCTCTTTCCCACCCTGCCGTCTCGCTTCTCGCTTCTCCGCCTCCAGTCGCAGCGCCGCAGTCCAGCTGCTCGCAGGGTTACATGAACCGAATGCAACACGCAGAGCAACACCGCCAATGGGCAAGTCCAGCGCCGCATCCTCCCCGCCACGCCCTGGCACGTTACCTTGCCCATTGCCTGCTTACTTGCTTCTTTGCCTGACACTGTTCGAGCGTAGCATTGCCTTGTGCAACTCGTCAACGGCGAACGCCATCTCGTCGCCCATTTCGAGCTTTGTCTCCAATGCCTTCTCGGGGCGCTGTGCGTGGCGAGACTCCGAAACAGGCACCGGCAGGGACAGGGCTGAAGCCTCAACCAAGCAATTATCGGCGACACTCTCGCGGACGTTGCTCCGGGACGGGAGTTCTCGGGGCGACTCTCGTGAGACGCGTTTCAGCGACGGGAAACGTTGGCGTAACAAGAGAGCCAGAGGCTGGTGTAGCGGAGATATGTAGATAGAGATGAGGTCGCCAGCGGGTGACCAACCCCATCACATCATCAAGCGGCGCATGGTGGGTCCGCTGCATCCCGGCGCACCGGCGCTGGAGCGTGGAGAGGCGAAGTGCGAGCGACGAAACCGGGCGATCCCCCGAAGATGATGGAGAACAGCCCGAGGTGCACCAGGCTGGTGCGTGCGCGATAGACAGGCGCTGCCGATCATCTTGTACGCTTGCTCAGCGGAGCCGCAACAGTGTGCTTACTGTACACGTAGCTGGCTCTAGGCCGGACGCCTTCTAGCGCGGGTGGCCTGCTCTTGCAGTTGTAGTTGCCAAACACAATTACCTACTTGCTAGGAGATGCCTCCACTCCACACCGTCGGCCCGCCCGCCATATCCAAGCCCCGTCCGCCCCGTCCACCAACCACCATCATCCGCCGCTATCCCCCGGTCCCAGCATCCCGACAGCCGTTCCTGAAGGAAGCAGGCCGATCAGCGCTTACCAGCGCAAATCCGCCATCCCCCATTTGTGCATCAGTGTTCCCGCGTCTAATTCCGTCGTTGCCATTACCATATCCAGTACCAGACCCAGCACTGCTTTTCCACCACCAAACCACGGCTCGCTCTCATCTTAGACCAGCACGAGCCATCGCCGCCAGCAGCAACCACTCCCTCAAGCGTCAACTCAAAACACTCAGCTCAACTCTCCTCACCCATCACGTCATCCACCCCAGCAAACACTCTCTCCCTTACGCGAGCGGTAGGGAGAGCTGCCTACAGCCCGTGTCAGCCAGCTTCGCTCTGCAACCAACCAAACAACCCGATGCGCCACAATTCTCCCTTTCCCGTTCCCCTTTCTTTTTCCATTGGGCCACTCCATACCACTGCCACGTACGTCGACCAGGCTTGAGCTGATGAGCCGAGCCGCTGCCGCCGCCGCCGCACCAATGCACAATAACCCCATCGCCTTTTGCGGTGTTTGTTTGACGCTCCGTTCGGAGCCAAACAAAACTTGCGCAACGCCGCCAAAAAAGAACCCACCGACGACTGTGCATATCAACCGCCTCATCACTAGTCACGCAGCTAAAAAAGCTACACACACGCACCAGAGCGTCAGAGCGCCAACGATCCCACGTGGCACTATTCGCAGCAGCGGCGGCGGCGGCGGGGCAACGTTAGTATCATGGAATGCACAATGCTCACAGGTCCCCCGGCACCAAAAAAGGGCACTAGCTAGCATGGTGTCTTCGCATTTTTTGTCCAGACTCCCGTTTACCAGATCCATACCGAATCTTTTTAGTAGTTTTGGACGTCGCAATTATTCATAGCTTCTTCCCCCCCCCCCCCCCGACGGCTACCCCGGTTGCTAATCAGTTACGTACCGATAGCTGTTGCGACGTTCGAAGGTGGCGAGACTTGTGACCCAATCTTGACTTGTTTTCGATTGACCTGCTCTTTTTGGTTTCGAGGTCTCTCCCTTAGGTCGCGCGCGCTGTTTGTGGAGCTCGGGGCGCTTTATAGCATTGCCCCGCGTGCATGAGGCTTCGCTCTGCTCACCCGGTTTCATATACGCATGTCTCTCATTTCCCACGAGAACTGAGCTAGCACGAGTACGAGCACGAGCGTAGGGGTTGAACTTGCGAGACGCCGTCAGAGCAGTTGATTGGAGAGCAAGTACGCATCTTTTCGACGACGCGAGAAGGGTGAGTCAACTTCAAAAAGTGAAGGCAGATGGAAAATAGGCATACGGTGCCATACAATGATACAGTCTAGCCCTTCTTTTCCCACAACGCCTTGAGCGCGACGAAAAAAAGAAAAAGAAATACAAGATTCTGAAAAAAAGGGGGTATCCCGAGACATCCGTCAACCCGAACAATCAATCAACCGAAATGTGTACATACACCAAAAAGCTTCTTTTACTTTTTCCTGTCTTCCCCCTGCCACCCACCCACCCACACACACATCCTGTTGTCCGTTTGGGGTCGGTGATCCAGAGGAGCAGATGGGGGAGGGGCGAAAAAGGCGCACGTGTCTCTCCTGGGATTCGCATATCCCCATTCCCATCCCCCCCGCACCCCAACCAATAACGCGTCGCTCCGCACCACACGTGCGTGCCCCTTATCTGAAGACCGGGAGGCGGGGGGGGGGGGGGGGGGGGGGGGGGGGGGGGGGGGGGGGGGGGGGGGGGGGGGGGGGGGGGGGGGGGGGGGGG
>JAJMYO010000260.1:0-41267 GCA_023087385.1 Diplodia sapinea | reverse complement strand
AGAAATCGAAGATTTTCTCATACTTGGCTGATCACTTAGTTCCTTATCCTGGACACCATATGAAACACTAGACCTAGGCTTAAAAGAAGGCAAAAAAAAAAAGAGAAAAACTACACATAATGTTTTATACTTTAAATATAAAGGTTTTTTATATATAGACTTATAAATGAATGTATTAATTTGAATACATTGTATTCGCTCACAACTATAAAATATAAAAATTAATCTATTATCCATAAAATAATAAATACGGTATAACTTATAATCTTTATATTAAATTAAAAATATATAATATAATATTCTTATCCCAGACTCGAACTTGGATCTAGATATTAGAAGTATCCTGCTTTACCATTAAGCTAATAAGAGTTTTTTCTTATTCTTATTCTTATTCTTATTCCGGCCGGCTTCAAAGGAGGCTCCGAATTATGTTTTTTTATTTTTTCTTTTGGAGAACAAATAAAACTCAAAATATTTTTTGTTCTCCAAAAGAAAAAAAAATCACTTTTTTACTCACTGTTTAAATAATAAAAAAAAGATTTTTTTGTTACATGATAGGTAATAATTCTTTTTATTAGCAACTAGCAACCCGGGTCTTTAACCTGGGGGAGCAAGTAAATCTATATCTCTGCATTAATAGAAAGATTCTGCATTAATGCAAAGGAAGAAGAGATATATTTTTTTTATATATAAATGATTTTGTAAAAAAAAAACTACTGTTCATTTAATCAAGTTAAGAAATTTTCTTAACTAAGAGATACAGATTATACAACTATAGGCATAGAGCTATGTAATATACCACATATCTATCCCCCCCTCCTTTTTATATCGGGGGGGCGTGGGTTCCTCCCTTACCCCCGTATGGGGGTAAGGGGGAACCCCCGGGAAGAACCTATATAAAATAATGTTTTGTCCTTACTAAGGAAACAGTATATACCTGGAACATCAAAATTATCTGGTATACTAAAGATATTTTGTATATCCTTCTCTGATTTCAAATCATATAAAATATGTATTACGTCAGTATCTGGTAAACTAATTATGAGAGTAACAAAAGAATCGTGACGTTTAAGTACAGAATTACCTGGTAAATTATTATACAGATGTCTACACTTCTGCTCCATCTTTGTTAAAATTTTACCTGGTTTTTCTCAAAGAGATTCTTCTGTCGTAATACTTTCCATATCTTCAGAATAAGAGTTACCATTAGTAGAAAAGCTCTTCTTCATAACAATTGTATTAACTAATGTAGCCTCCTTAAAAGACAATCCCTTTTTCATTAGATATTGTATACTAAGTGTAGAAGGTGCATAAGTTAATCTATTATATGTATGTATATACTGAACATAAGTAGCATGTATGTTTTTTATAAATTTATAAAGTTTTGCAGTGTTTAGACGCGGTGCTAGCGTTGTAGATGTTTTCAAATATAAAGTTTTCATGATTTATTTATAATTTTTTATTTGGGACGTTCTTTTAGTCTAATTTTAGCAAAGTATTAATATACCTCACCACCTATGTAGCTTTACTAGGGCTATATAGATCGCAACTTAAAAATTTAAAAGTTACTTTGTTATTTTGCATAAATAGAGGTTACCACCCTCTAGGACCCCCCTTAATCTGCTTCCTCCATCTTCCACAGGTCTCTTATTTGTGGCGTTAGATAGTAACACTACTATATTACTTCAAACACAAAGGGAACCTTTATTTCATATATATTATTCTGAACCCATAGAACGTAGCGTGGATCCGTAATATAGTAACATCAACTCCTCCTTGCTAATTAGGCTACTATCGCATAAACAGGTCTTAGTTGTTAAAGAAGTCTTTTATGTATTATTTAGAAGACATAACAATTAAGAGGCTCACCAATATAACAATTAAATTTATCAATACCACGCTATGAAATATTAAAACGAAAGAGTTATAGCTTTTATATTAACTATTTACATCCCACAGCTTATATACCAAAACGAAACAAATAAAACAAATACTCAAAAGAGATAAAAATATAAAAAGTGATTATGACAGAAAGAGTGTGTTAAAGGGGATAAGCATTCCGTATTAATAGTAGGAGGAATCAACATCTTTATTACTTGCTATAACAAAGAGAAAACTAACACTTTATAGTTTTAACAAATACTTATCACATTAAACACTCAGATTCAACCCTTACTTTTGCCCTAAATCTTATACATTAATAAGATTTAACCTAACATAAAAAAACCAAACTGATTAATAATAATATCTAAATTAATTAATCACAACCTGTCATACCTCACTGGTAATTAACAACCGCAAGTATATTGTTAAACCACCTACGGGGCTCCAAAGCGGAGTCCCCGTGGCCCCTTATTTTCTTTTTTATTTAACAAATATAAAATAAATATAATAACATAAATAAAAAAAAATATAGCGCATTATATTTTTTTTCTATAATTTATCTATGATAAATTCATAACGAAAAAAAATATTAGGCGGCAGGGACTACGATCAAATGACTACACCTGCTCTTTCTTTATTATATTCATAAATAAAGAAAAAAAAGAACAAAGTCATTGATGTATTTATATCTTCAAATCTTTATAATGTTAGACCCCCAAATCCAGCCCTCATTTATAACTATCACCTTTCCCTAAAGTATCTAAGCGGTGGTACTCGCAAGCTAGTTATAAACTACTTATCTAAATTATTTTTAATATGGCATATATAAAAAAATATATACACCATTACTATTACAAATTACAAAAAATATCTTTACACAAAAGTTGTACATTTTTGTACAACGTGTTATTTTTATACATATGCACATAAAATGTTTTATATGTATATACCCTTTTTTTTATATGTATATATCTTTTATATATATTAATATTTTTTATATATTAATTTTTTAGTAAAAAAATTAATATAAGGATAAAGAAAGCAAATTAGCTACTTATTGTTCATTTAATCAAGTTAAGAATTTTTCTAGAGACACTGACTCTACAACAATTGGCATAGAACTATGTAATATACCACAGATTTCGGAGCATTGTCCATAGAATGTTCCTTCTCTATTAACAAGAACAGATACTTGATTTAGACGACCTGGATATGCGTCACACTTAATTCCAAGTGCAGGTACAGCGAAACTATGGATAACATCAGCAGCTGTAATAATAAATCTAACATGAGTTAATTCTGGAACGATTACTCTGTTATCTACCTCTAGCATTCTTAAAGCACCGTCTTCTAAGTCAGATTCTGGTACTAAGTATGAATCAAATTCTATGAATTCTTCATCTGTATTTAAGAAATCAGGGTATTGGTAGCTTCAATATCATTGGTGACCCTCTACTACTATTGATAAGTTAGGATCAGTTACTTCATCCATTAAGTATAATAGTTTGAAACTAGGGAAAGCAATAAGAATTAATATTAAAGCTGGAGTAATAGTTCAGATTAACTCGATTAATGTCAATATAATGGACTAAATCACCCGGACTTTGTCGGGTTTCGCGTATAGTCTCTGAGGAACCCGCTAAGTATAGATGGTTTCCTGCTGATTGTTCATTGTTACATCCTACCTCTTTGTCTAATAAACTAAAGTCTAATAAGATAGAGGCCCTTGTAGGTAGAGTTTTCACTGATAATATTAATGAAATATTATAGTATCTAAGGCTTTAGAAGTTTCCAGCATATAGCGAAATTTTATTCATAGTTATTCCAAGTTTATTTAGATGAAAACTTATATCTGTCTTTATATACCCCTCCAGATTGCATATATCTTATAACAGTACTACCACTCATATCTAAAAATTTTGCAGCTCTTCTAGCTGAAACAAAACTACCTATTAATTTAAATCCTTCAGAAGAACATTTTTCATAGATATTAACAGGGTTCCCATGTGTTTTACTCATTTTATCTATAGTTTCACTGGAATGTTTTCTACCCAAAGCTTTTTGTCTCATAAGCTCTTTACTATCCACACTGTGAGTTTTTCCATATAAAGGATTGTTTTCACCTGTTCTACTAAAACTCATTTTTTTCTTGGTTTCTTCTGTATGTGTACGACCAAATAAAGCAGATTTATCTCCGATGTAAATTCCTTTCAAAGCTTTACTTATTTTTTCTTTAGTAACCTCTGATTGTTTAAAACCTAGAGAACTGCCTGCTATTTTTAGTATATTATACTGTGGGTTAAATTTATCTAGGTAATATTGCTCTCTTACGGTTAAGTCAGATTTATCGCAATATTCTAATATAGCTACAGAAAAATTAGCATATCCATCTTTAATTAGAGCTCTACTTATAATGAGCTCCTCTCTACTTTTTATAAAGCTAATAGTAAAATATTTCCTAAATCTTTTTGACAGATCTGCAGATTGTCCTATATATATATCACCTGTAAGTAAATTAGTTCACATGTAAATACCAGACTTACCTATGTTTTCCTTTATAATATCCTTTTTCGGCCCCACTTCCCTCATCTCTATCAATACTGAAGAGATGAGGGAAGAGGCCGAATGAGCATCTACGTAAACTAAAGGGCTACTAATATCTTTATTATGCTCGTTTAACCCTTTAGTTTCGGGCTGGTGATTCTCTTTATTAGTAAAAGTAGAATAAGTACGTATAAGAGTATATGCTTTATTCTTTAAGGGGTTGATGACATTAAAATTGGAGTACTTTTGAACCGGCACATTTTTACCGTGGTTAAGGTATTTATTACTTATAGCATTTTTACTACTTACGTAGTTTCTAATAATAGATAGTAATATTCAACCTACACCAAATAATATTATAACTAAGTAGAACATAATATTATTGTGTAATTCTACAAGAGCTTCCATTTGTGGACTAGCACTATCTTGGAAGTATAATCCTCAAGCTCTAGGTGCATCACAGTTTTCAAAAATATTTGCAAAATATGAAGAAACTAATAATAAAACTGAAGATACTATACCCATAGCATGACTTTGTAAAGGTAAACTTACAAAGGCATGAGGTTTAGGAGGGCTATTTAAACATCATTCTAAACTATTGTATGATCTATTTAAAAGTGTTTGTAATAAATCACTGAAGAATTGAGGTGTTAATCAAGGATATCTTGATGTAGCTTTACCTTCAACTAATTGTAGATATACAATGTGTAAGAATAATCAAGTAGCAACTACTGATACTATAGAACCAAAACTACTTATTAAGTTTCATCCTGCGAAAGCATCAGGGTAGTCACTAATTCTTCTAGGCCAATTATGTTACGTTAAAGGATTTACCCTTTAATCCCCATGTTTTCACATGGGTTCAGACTATGTCATCGTCTTACTTTAAACTATTATGTCATTATGTTTATTAAGTTTAATTGACGGAAGATACTCGTGGAAGGTTGTTATCATAAAGACTTTCCTTCTAGTCGTTGAACGTTCTTATTATTAATTATATATATTAATATACTTGCCTTTCATTCAAGGTCCAATTAATTAGACCTTGAATGAAAGGTGAAATAAGCTTCGCTTCAAGTTAACTTTGTGTTAGGACCCTCAAGGAGCCCTACCACTTCTCCCCCCTTCCATTCCCCCCCATAAATGGGGGGGGAGAGGAGAAGTGGGAAGTTTTTCTTGAAATTCATCCTCTTTTTACCTTATATTTATTAGTTATAAGGGGAACTAATCCTAATTCCTTGTAGACCTAAGAAGTGTTGCATAATCGTACAGATTACACACTACTATAAAAATTTTTTATAATTTATCTGAGTAGCTATATATTTTACCTTCATAAGGGGTACCACTATCGATTAAATTTTTTAATGTATAAAAATGAACTTTAGCATATTTCATAGCTTTGTTTACACTATCAAAATTTATTATTAATTCTAGTGTATTACTATCAAACACGTAAACTGTTTTTCGATTGGATACCTCTTTTGATATAAGTAAAAAGTCCTGGTATTCACCCTTGGCAAGGGCAGCTCTTGCTACCTTTCCATCAATTTTGAATAATCTGGCCATCTCTCTTCCAGATTTGAATTCAAATACAATCTCATTGTCTTTATTAAAAACAATAATATGTTTACGAAGTTGGTTATCTCCTTCAAGTTTTTCTTTATATTCTGAAAAATTGTTTGCCACTAATGGCTCAAGAGAAAAAATAAGATTTGACTTATAAACATATTTATTATTTATGTAATCTAATAAAGTACTATAACTGATTTGTAATCCTTTCATAGCTTTATTTATTGAAGAATAAACAACAGGCTCTTTCTCCGGGGAATTTTTATTATATACGAATAATAAAGAACAGTAATATTTAGAATCAGGTTCTTCCACACTATATTCTAAATTATTAGCTAATATATAAGTTTTAAGGAATACATAAAATCTATTATAACCTTCAGAACCCTCAGGAAATAAAGATAATAATTTTTTAATATCTATAATAGCATTACCCAGGTTATTACCTCATTGAGGATTTACACGAGGAACAACCTTAAAATAACTATTCATAGAGGGGTTTAGTTTGATTATTGCGTATTGCTCATAAACTAAAGATAGTTGCGGAGTAGTAATATATATAAATTCTAAACCTCATTCAGAAGCCGGAATTTTTGATATTTCCAACTCTGCTGAAGACTGAGGGTTACGTAAACCTTTAGTTAATTTATTATACTCTTCCATTCTTCTAGCTAAGTTATTTGAACTTCCAATATAAAAACGACTAGAATCGTTTTTATTAGTCAATCTATAAACACCTGAAACTCCTATGTATTTAAACTTAATTTGTTCACAACCGGATTCAAGAGAATCAAATTCAATTGATTTTTGATTATTAATTTCATAAATATTAGAGCCTCTAGATTGAGTAGAGTATTGACGACGAGATCCGCCTAATTTTGTTACCTTAGGACTCAAGCTACTGTTACTAATACATAATTTACGGGTAACACTTAGTTTAGATAAATAAATAGTGTTTATCAGCACAAAATTAATATTTGTAGATCATATCACTATCCTTAGTTACCTGACATAGCACAACGTAAAATTAACGATAACTAAAAAAGGGGTGATAAGTACGACCTATTATGCGATTGTTAATAAAATACTGTTTATGTCATAAAAGCCAGGCAGGATACTTGGCGCGTGATCGTTGAAGTTGCCTTTTATTCATTCCTCCATCATTTTTTTTATGCAAAAAAAAATGATGGAGGAGAAGGATTACCTGCTGATTGGGTATTAAAGTAAAACTATAGATACAAGGGAATGCAAAAAAACCTAAAATTTATAGTTTAATACCTTTCCAGCAATTTACCAAGTTTTAAGGAGAATAACTCCTATTACACCATAATATTACTATTATAGGCCCCCAACACTCAGAGGGAAGAATGTTAGATTACATTTTTAATGTGGACTAAATATTGACCATTATAAACTAATGGTTTGTAATGGCCTCTTTCGTGTAGTCTCTGAGGATCCTAGTAGAATAAATATACAAACATACTTACTCGTTGGTTTCCTGCTGATTGTCCAGATATACTTAAGATTTTTACTGCCAAATCCCCAAAGGAAAGACTAGTACTTAAGCCTTATGAGAGTTCTCAGCATATAGAAAGATTGGTAGGTGCTAATCTTGTTAATTTTTACGAGGAGTGGATTGAATAATTCATTCATCATTTTGTATAGACACCCATTTTTGAGTGTCTATATTTTGTTTAATAAATGTCCATCTAACCTTAAAGTGTTGTTTAGCTCCATTAATAGATGGAAAAATAAACTCTTCACCTTTTTTGTTATAACAAAAAACAAAATGACCACCTATACCGTATTGAGGAGAAAGTTTACCTTTTAACCCTTTAGAAGAGTGACTATTATTAAGATAAAAATTTTTTATACCATCACTAATAGCCTTTCTTGTTTCAGGAGAGCTAGTTTTTCCAAAATTAGGATGGTTCTCTTTTCTAAATAACTCTTTTAATTTATTTATTGTGTCAATTTTATGACTAAAACCTGAAGAACTACCTGCTATTTTTAAAACATTATATCTAGGTCTGTAGTAATCTATTCATTTTTGTTCTAAATTAGAACAAACTTTTATGTCGGGATCACAGAATTCTAATATAGCTAGTGAGAAATTATCTAGACCATATTTTCTCATAGCTCTAGTTATTACAATCCTTGTAACTTTATCAGAATTTGCATGATAAAAGTGACTAGTCATTCTTCTAGACAAATTAAGACTACTACCTACATATAAATCATTAGTAATATTATTTATAAATAAATATATTCCAGGTTTTCTTCTTAACTCTTTATAAATATCTTTTTTACTTTCTTTAACGTTTTTAAAAAACATAATAAAGTTATCGTTAGGTGAACCACCAGGTAATTGGTGATTAAATCTCTTTCCTCTATCGTAAAAATTAAATCTTCCCCTTTTAACACCAATAAATAAAATTCAGAAATGAACTTTAGATAATAAAATGTTATAATCTAATCCTAATATTTTTGGGATTCAGAAGTATCATCCACTGAATAAAGCGAATACTGCTCCCATACTTAATACATAATGGAAATGAGCTACGACGTAGTAAGTCAGTTGTTAGATAATTTAAGACTTAATAATCAAAGAAGGTAATAATATAAAGGATAATTATAAATACAACTTAAAATTATACAACTAACTACTTAGTATTTCTAATAAATTGTCTGAAGCTGTTAATTGCCCACGACAATTTTTTAAAACCATTACAACCTTACCTGCAGATGGGCCTGTTTTTAATTGAGAATACTCGTAATGAGTAAATTGATCAACAGCACATATTTTTTCATGCACTGATATAGTTTCCATTGAAGTTAATTTAAGGTGACTAGGAAAACTACTAGAATATATATAAAATTTAGAATTATGCGCTTTATTGTACACCAATTGCCCGTCTATTTTCGTCATTGCTGACGATAAAGAACCCTCTCAATCAGGTCCATCACAATACAGAGGTGTAGAAAACTCTGTATATCAATAAAGAATTATATAAAGAATAATAATTAATCATATTATATAACCTAAAAAAGACATACAAGATTTTAAATAGCCGCCCCCCCTCTTCTTTGGAGAGGGTCGAAAAAACATACAAGATTTTAAATAGCCGCCCCCCCTCTCCTCTGGAGAGGGTAGGTTACGAAAATAATATAATAAAAATGTAGTATAAACAACTAAACTTACAATAAAAACAATAATTATTAACGTAATTAATATATTACAGAGAAGTAATTATCAGATATACTGGTAAACTACCTAATAGTTTACCAGTATATCAAAAAAAAATTTTCTCCTATACATGTTGTACCCTTTTAACTTACTTTGCAAACTATTATAGTTGCTTTAACGAAGTCTTAATTCATACTACACCACTCACGCAGTGGATCGGACTATAACTTATCTACTAATTTAACTTAATGAATTTTCGACTGCCACGTTTAGTCTCTACGGATCCTACTCATTAGTTTTTAAAACTAATTTTGGTTTCCACGGTATTATCTGGTAACTCTTTCTTATTATTCGCTTTAAAATAACAAGTAATATATAAGTACGCCATATAATTATGTCAGTATATATAACTTCTAATATAAATTATCTATATTTATTTATTTAAACCCTCTTTAAGAAGTTTTATTTTATTAAAACCTTCAGGAGTTAAATGCGCTTTATAATTAATTAATAGCACAATTTCTCTAAATATTAGATAATTTTTAAGCTTATTACCTTGCAAATTATAAGTATCAAAATGCGGTAATACCTTATTTATCAAGTCGGATTTTCTACTTATATTAAATCTAGCTGAATTACGTTTTGATGCAGTATTTATAAGACCTGCATCACCGAAAAATTTTTGTATGCTACATAGTAAAGAAAGATCTCTTTTATGTAGCTCAATAATATAAGTAGCAATAACTTGATTAGTTTTAGAAGAAATATTTACATAGAAGCATCCGTCTCCCTCGGTAAACCCACTCACATAATTAGGATTTAATGGAAGATTAACAACCTCCAAAACTGGTCTATCTATTGTCTTTACAGAAGGGAAAACAGCTTTTAATTTATCAGATAATCCATTATTAAGTATGGATTTTATAGATAATATTTTATTTAACCCTTCCTCTTGTAAATGTTCCTTACTTAGTATCAATTCTGCACACTTAACCCATAGATCATAATCTAATTTTTTCATACCTCGTAATGGATACTGTTTAAAATGAGGTACTATAAACTTAAATAAATCGTCCAATTTAGTTATTTTTAGTCTAGCGTCTTTTCTAGTAGACGAAATTGAGATAGTACCGGCTCCTCAAAAAAAGGATTTTAATTTATATAGTAAATCTATATCTTTTATATGAACACCTATTTCAAAGGATAGTTGTATTTGTCTTACTAATTTATTACTATTATTTGAATTTAATTTTATAAAGATAATAAATGAACCTTCGGCATCTACTAACCCAGTAACTCAATTAGGATCTAATACTGTAAAGTTATTATTTTTACCATCAGAATACGATCTAGTTCGTGAGGCAGAATTGAAAGATAGCTCCCTATTTTTTCTTGTTGTCAATATATTTTTCATACTTATAATTACGACCAGAATTATTAATAAAAATACCCCATTCGGGATATATCGATCAAAGTAAGTCAAAAATCTGTTTAATAATAGTTTCACTGGTCAATTGAGGCCCAGACTTCACCGTTAGCAATATAATAATATATTACCAAAAAAGAGGTATGAAACTCTTTTTTATGGTGGCAAGACCACATGACACTTACTTATATTTTTGATTTAATCTTTTTAATGACTCTGATTTTTCACCTAATAAAGGATAGCGATTAAAATGATTTATGATTTTTTGTAATGTTTCCTTGTTATATACTTCTAAAAAATAAAAATTACGATAGGGATTTCTAACTATATTAGTTACACCTAAGTGTTGTTTAATAGCATTGATTAAATAATAATCATCATTTTGTCCTATAGAAAAAGAATGATTATTATTATTTCTTAATGAAAAACAACCTTCGGCTTCTATAAACCCAGATAATCATCCTTTAAAGTAATTAGGTAAGACAAAAGAATTATTATTAAAACCAAAAGGGTCGTTTTTAAGGATAGTTTGTTGATTTATATACTTAGAATTTCTATTGGAAAGATAAAATTCAACAGAATTATGTTGTAAGCATTCCTTTAAAAATTCAAGTTGACAAATCTTTTTTGAAGTTAAAAGAGGATAGATTTCAAAAATTTTTATTATTTCTTGTACTATTTCTTTTTTATTAACTACTCAAAGAACATCCTTACCTTTTCCAGTTATTCTTACATTACCACCAATAACCTTGGAAATTTTTATTAACATATTATAGTTTGATTTAATATTGGATAACTTAATAACAAGTCTATATTGCAAGGATTGTTCACGTCAATGATTAACTTGTATACTTCCATCTCCATCCATTAAACCAACCCAAAACATTTTAATATAATCTTTATTAATACTATCATTTTTTTTTAAGGTAGGCAGCATTAATGCTGCAACATTGCAAAAATCAATTCCAACCGTATCATGGAAAGCGACATCTAAGGATGCGTTGGCTAAAACAACACCACTCACGTATCTTGCTTAATCTAGTTGCCTTGCTAAAAGGTCTTACATTAAAAAGTTAAGCAAGAGTTTGACAAATAGAGTATTTATAATTAATCTACTCTATGTAAACTAAATCTATACCCTTTGTACGTAGTATTTTTTTCAATATTAGAATTTATAGTATCATGGGAAATTTTGAAGTCCTTTTCTACTTCCATTATCCCATCATATTTTCGTAAAAATTCTCCATCCTTGAAAACAAAGATGGCTTTTCTAATATGTTTTTGAGCTTTCATTTTATCTAATAACTCTAAATATTCAGGAGTAGAAAATTCCATTAAAGGTTTTGCATCTTCCTTGAAAGGCACCTTAGATATATATCAAGAAGAACGGAATAAAATTTTATTCTCTATAGCTCTTTTAATAGATATACTGAAAGCAGAGCTACCTAAAGCTAGAGCAAGCGAACTTATAGAAGGTATTATTACCAATAAATTCTTAAATTCATCGTAAATATATAAAACCCCGCTAGATCTATTTTTCGATATTTTTAATTTAGTTTATAATAAATGAGGAAGACTAAAATTTCTAGCTGCTTCTTTAATAGCATTATATTCAGGTTTTAGTTGTTTAATTCAATAAGTTTCATGTTCTTCTAAATTATGTAATTCTAAATCTACTTCTTCTATTAAGATAAAAGCAAAATTTACTAAACCATATTTTAGAATAGCACTAGATATAGGTCTCCCTTTCTGAGCTTCTAGTAAATTTAAATTAAAATAATTATAAAGTCTAACTACTATGGATCTAGTACTACCTACGTAGCATTTTCCATTCAATTTATTAATAATAACATAGATGTATCCTTTTTTATTTCCTTTAAATTCTTTATAAATTTTTTTTCTATCATTATAGAAATTTTCATAGATTTTTAATGATTTACGTTCACCTCCTAATCTATCTATAACCTTTGATAAATTTTTATTTAAAGAGTACAGAATAAATGAAGTAAAAAATAATAATGCACCACTAACGTTAAATTTTGTGGTGCAACCCAAAGTATATTTTTTAAGTAATAAGACGAATAAAAATTCATTAATCTATTAATCTTTCATAACTAAAAATATATCCATTATAAAATCCTTTTAGTAACGCATGTTTTTTTATTGTTACATGATTAATCTTTAATTCTCTTTGAGCGTGCATTACACCTTCAAATTTACCTATGAATTTTTTATAAGTGTCATACACAAATATAGCCTTTTTAATATGAGATTTATTAATAATCTCTGAAATTAGGCTATTACATTCATTTGAAGATCAATCAGATATTAAAGGTGTGTCACTTATATTAAAAGGTATATTACTAAAATACCATTCACCTCTAAACAAAGTTTCACTTTTAATAATATCTACTATAGTTGAATAATTAGATTTGATTAACTTAGCTAAAGTTCTAACTGAAGGAAAAACCACTAATAATTTTTTTAACGAATTATAAACATAAACAGAATAAGCAGAATTAGCTTCTATCATTCTTATTTTAGTTTCAACAGAATGATTTTTATTATAAAATGGGTTATTTTCACCAACTAAAGCTTTAGATATTAGATCTTTTGTAATATCAGAATGTATTCTATTTTTAGCTAATTCAGAAAGCATTTGTTTAATAGCTTCTGTGTGTTTATAACCTAATGAAGAATAACCTTGTTTTAATACATTATAGTATGGTAATAAATGTGTGATATAATAAGTCTCTCGTGTAGTTAAAGATTCAACATTTACATATTCTACTATTAATACAGCAAAATTATCTTGCCCATATTTTAACAAGGCTTTTACAATAGGCATATTATTATTCTTTTTGTCTTTTAAAAAAGTATTATTTAAATAATTCTTCATTCTACTAGATAAATTCATAGAACTTCCTATATAAATATGACCATTTATTAAATTTACTAAACAATAAACACCTGTTTTATCTTTTTGATCTTTCAGTAATTGTAATCTATTTTCTTTAAAATTATTATAAACTTTAAAAGGTTTTACTTGTTCTACTGCTTTAGTTAAAAAACAAGTTGACCAACTAATAATTTCCTCTCCCCTAATAGAAGAAAAAGAATTTAAAAATTCAAAGGTGTAGCAGCTCAAATAAACTAAAAATAATAGAATTTATTGTTTTTTTTGGACTATATCATCTCATTATCCTCAATTATTATAAAATATAAATTTATAGTGAGAAATATGAGGGCTACGAATAGTCTCTGAGGTTTCTTACTAGATAAGAAGAATGACTTCTATCGTTAGTTACCTGCTGATTGCTCAAAATTAAGAATTTTTACTTAAACATAATTTTTACATTTAGAGTATCTTAATTGTAAGAGTATCCCAGCATATAGCAGCCTTTAAAGGGTGAACTAAGTGTAGTTGTTTATAATCCACCTATAGTGAACATGAATACAAACCCTAATGCAAATAACATTGAAGGTGTTAAGTGTAAAGAACCACCGTAACAAGTGGCTAATCATGAGAATATTTTAATACCTGTAGGTACAGCAATAATTAATGTTGCGGCTGTGAAGTAAGCTCTTGTATCTACATCAAGCCCTACAGTATACATATGATGACTTCAAACTACAAATCCTAATACTCCAATAGACATCATGGCATAGCTATATTTTGCAAGTAAATAGTCTTTTTATTTCAATCTATTAGAATTCATTTCTAAATTTAATTCCTTAATTCTTTTTAAACCTTCTTGAGTTAAATGTCCTTTTAATCTAAGAATAGTAATACATTCTTTAAAACAAATATAATCTAGTTGTTTTAGATTTAAAAGTGGGTATGTATCAAAATGAGGTAATACTTTATCCAAAATAGAAGCAGTATCTTGTACTATAAAATCGCATCTAGGTGTAGATAAGTTAGATCTTACAGCCACTACACCGCAATCAAAAAATTTAATAAATAATTTAAGAAGTTCTTGATCTTTAATATGCTGAGCTATATGGAATCTACAATACACTTTTTCTAATAATGCGTAATCCTTCGCTGGTCTAACATAAATAGAAAAACCTCCATCTCCTGCAACAAACCCTGATACCCATTGTGGATGTAAATTGTCAGGTAATTTTATAACTGGTTTATCTACAGAGATTATGTTAGGATAATATTCTAAAACTTTTTTGGATACCCCTTTGTTTATGGAAGCATAATAAGAAAGAATCTTTAAAAATCCTTCTCTAGTTAAATGATCTTTATTTAAAATAAGCTGTATGACCTCTGACCATAATAAGAAATCTACTCTTTTTTTACTAATAAGAGGATAATTTGTAAAATGTGGTATTATTACATCTTTTATATAGTTAACATTAGTTACTCTATATACAGATTTTTTTTTATCTGGTCTATGATATACAGCACCTACACCGAAAAAAGATTTGATTTTATATAAAATATCTTTATCTTTTTCATGTAAATTTATTTCAAATGAGGTCCTTACTCTTCATTTTAAAGAGTTTGGTATTTCTATTATGATTGAAAAACAACCTTCAGCATCTACAAACCCTGTTACCCAATTAGGGTCAAGTTTTGGGGCTCCGCCCAACACATTTGTAGAGAAATTTTGTTTTAAGACTTTATTTACATTTATGAAATTCATATTATATTTCATAAATTTGCAAAATACCGGACTATATCTTAATCACCTTTTAAAGATGACTTCCCTTGTATAGCCTCTAAGGTTATCAAAGAAACACACACATTTTCAAATATTCTTTAATATGTGTGTATTAAGTTTGACTACCTGCTGATTGCTCATTGTAATATCCTCAAAATTTTTACTATAAAAATTACTAGTATTTGAGGTATTAGAGGTTCCCAGCATATAAAGGGAATTCACGTAATTATTAGTTAACATGGGCCTATTTTTGACCCAAACTTAGTTATCTGAAGTAGGCTTGCCCTACAAGTGTTTTAATTCGTACTCTGCATACTTACCTAAAAGGACCCTCACACTAATAACTTGTTAAAAGTTATTCTAAGTTCCGACTGTACATTCGCGAGCATTTCAGCTCTACGTAGGTGAACCAGTCTGTAGCGATGTATTTAGCCACCGACGGTCTTCAACTGGGAGTCGTTAACCGTTTTCACCATGTCCGGTTGTTATATTTTACAACGAACTAATAATATTAATGCCCCCTCCTAGGGCTTATAGTTGATTGGAGGTTACTAAGGTTGCGCGTACATTTTAAATTCCACTAAATCGTTAAGATAATGTAATAACAACTAGGTAGGATTCTCACCTACGGTACTTTTACAGAGAATAATTGCTATATATAATTATTCTCTTTATATATATATAGGGCCCGCCGCCTCTCCCTTCACATATTATATTAATATGCTATACTAATTAGTAACTTACCTATATATATATATCTTAGTACTTAACTATTCTGTACTTATATATCTCCCCTAACTGTGGAAGAGTTCCTAAGCTCATACTTGATCACAACAGGATCTTTAATCTGGGTATAATAACGAAAAATTATAATAAAAATATTAAATATTTATTCAACTATTCATAAATCATATAACCCTATTAATTGTTTATAGATTGAGCCATCTCTCTGATTAGCTCGATACCTCCTGCTTCTAAGTGTTTTTTTTCTAACAACATTTCACGAATAGATTTTCACTTAAGGAAAGCAGATTGTTTTTTACCTTTAAGAGGGTAAGCTAGGAAGTAGTCAACGGTTACGGAATTAGACTTAAATGATCCAATATTATATCTAAATACTCCATGATCCGAGGTTTTTTGTACATTACCTACCCCAAAAAGATTTTTAATGTGTAATAATATAGATTCCTCCTTTTGTTCTAAAACAAAACGGACACGAACTAGCTGAGAAATAACCTCTTTTACCCCCATATTTCCTTCACTGTCGATGACTTCTTTCTTAGATTTCTGGTTAACAACACCTACAATAAAAGAACCTTCCGCTGTAGTAAATCCAGATAGTCAACTATCATTTAAAGTAGGTATAAAAGGATTAGGATTAAAAGTAAGCTTTACAGAATCTGCATTTAAAACATTTATACATGAATTTAGCTGATCTATTTTATTTTTAGTTGCAAATTTACCGTTAAATAAAATAGCTAACTTTAAGATATCACTTTTTGTACTAACACGATATCTATAAGCATTAGCAGCAGAATCGAAATACACCTTACCGAATCCTAATACCGATTTAACTTCCTGTAAAATAGATTCTTCCTTTTGAGTTAGACCAAAAAGACAGCTTTTATTATTATTATAGGTATGTAATCCTCCATCACCTTCAGTAAACCCTATAAATCAAGTTAATCAATTAGGATCTATGTTTTAATGTATTATTGGCCAAACCGCTGATATATAAACAAGAATAGGTAAGTAAAAAAAAAAGAAAATAATCAACCAAACAACATTATCGACATTAATATTAATACCTCTAAATGTAAACTTTATTTTTTGCTAAGTCATTGCAATAAAGCTTAATAACAACTAGGTAGGATTCTCACCTACGGTACTTTTACAGAGAACCATTGCTATATATTATTTTTTTTCTCTCTATTTTAACTTTACTCTGACCCTACTTCTTCGGAAAGGTAAAGCGGCATACTGGATATGCGAAGTAAAGCTAGGTTTAGGGTAGACGTATTTGTAACGTTAAATGTATATAAAGACAAAAGATTATTATAAGGGTTTTCGTGATAAAACAAATTTTATATTATCGCCCTCCTTGATTAAAGGCTTATCCTTAGCTAATCTCTCGTTTATAGTAAAAACGCTAACCCCGAAATAATCAGCGCATTCTTTTGACGCCTTAAATACTATAGTATTAGCCTCAGATGCTGCTAATATGTAGAATAATTGGTTATTTACAAGAGTAATGGCCGAGGATTGGCCTTTAAAACGTAATCCATCTTTACCTTTAATATAAACATCTTCCATCTCTAATACATCTTTTATTAAACTTTGAGGTATATCTTCATTCTTATGGACATTAGTTGATAAGCGATAATTGTTCATACCCTTACTTATCTTAATAATTAGCTCTCGCCCAGCTTCTGTAGTATGCTTCCCCTTATAAATTAATGAAGCTATAAACGCTCAATCCAAGAAATCCTTATATTTTTTGGTACAAAATTTAAGTCCAGAAAACAAAGGTATAAGTTTATCTACTATAAAATTCACTTGATTAACTTGAAGAATTACGCTAGGTTTAGCATTATTCGTTGAGGGTTTACCTACCGAAACTGAAGATCTCTTACTAATTATTTCTAAATAGTCCTTAGAATTTTTAAGATTATTATCTTCTATCTGATAACTATCCAGAAAGTTTTTAATAGCACACATTAAGGGTAGTTGAGCATAAGTAAGAGCAAAACTAAAACAAACCCCTAAAGATTGATAATCCCTCCTTTTACTTATGAAGAATGAACCTTCACCTTCTATCAACCCTAATAACCAATAAGGTGTAATTCTTATACTATGTGATAAGGGCATTTCATAGGATTTTCTATTAGTATTAATACTACCCTTTAGCTTAGTTATTAATTCTAACTGTTCATCCTTAGGAATAGATTTATCCAATTTAGTTAAAAGGGCCTCTTTAAATACTAAGTAATCTAAATATTTTATACCATTTAAAGGAAAATTTTCAAATAAAGGTATTACAATATTTAATAAATCTTCTATTTTACAAATATTTAAAGAAACCGTGTTTTTACCTGACTTACTAATAGTACCACAGTTCAATTTACTCCTTATAAATTCTAATACTTCCCTATCATCAGAATGAAGACAAATGCACAAGTTAAACCTAATAATATTTACACTCCTTTTAATTAAAAATGAGGCTTCCGCTAATTTTTTTTTGTGTCAATTGTTAACAATTGACACAAAAAAAAATAAAACAAAATCCTACAAACCACTCATTAAACTCATTACTCTTCATTACTCTCTCGTTAGACACCTTTAAAAAAGGTCAAGATAATAAGCTAACTGTAGCTGAGGCGTAAGTAACGAATGCATCATTAAAAGTAGCCACAAGGGTTCCGAATACCACCCATAATATTAGAGAGAAAACCAAAACAGAATAGAAATCTTGAAAATCAAATGATGATTTTGTACTAAATTTTGATTTATTAAAATAATTATAATAACAATGTTTAAAGTTAATACCGATGTACTTTTCAATTTAATGAAAATGGACCATATCTTTGTCAACAAAAAAAGAGTAAAATACTTTATAACCCTTCTTCTTTACTCATTAAACTATCTCATTTAACCAGAAAATGTTTTCAAGCTTTACCTATATCCGAGTTAGGTGAAGCTGTGTGAGCATGTAGTTGTCTAAGCTCATAAAATCTATTAACCATAGTTAATCTTGTTAACTTTTCAGATCTGCAAGGATTAACTTTAAAATAGTCATTAGCTAGGGATAAGATTTCTTGTTTTCTAAAACAAGTTCATTTAAATGCCTCTTTTTTTACCATAGGATAGATTTGACCTCCATATAGCTCGACTAAAGCATCTAACATAAACCTGTTTTTCTGAGTAGCCGTTATAAATACTTGACCCGACTTATCATTCAAATATATACTACCATCAGTGTCAAAAAATCCTGCCAATCACCCGCTATAATATGTTAATGGTTGAGAATCCTTTAACTCTATACCATACTTATCACAAATTCTTCCTAACTGAAGTATTCTTATGGGATTACGTATTAAACCGTTAACACCATTAATTAGATTTAATAAACCTACTTTGTGATGTAATCTATATCTTAAGTAATTATCACCTGCATGGAGCTTTACTGCTCCACCATATTTTTGTTTAATAAGATATAAACAACGTTTATCCCTAAGTTGTGTAACTATTTCTAGACTTGCATAACCTTTTTTAGATAATTGAAAACAGCCATCACCATCAATAATTCCAGCTAATCATTCGTTAAATTTATCATCCTTTCCTTTTCCAGAGTTATTTGAACTCTTTTTATGAACGCTCACAGGATTATTTGTACTAGCCTTGTTATCTATAGGGGTTATCTCCTTATCAGTTGTTTCCCCTAGCAGGACTCTCTTAATTGTAGCGGTTTGAGAGAGAATATGTTCTTTTAAAGATGAGGTTCTGGCTGAGATAAATAAAGTAAGAGTTTTAATTAGTGTTATAAAGTATTTAAAAATTCGAAATATTAAATCTTTCATCATTAAAGATGAAGACGTTGACAACAAACGTATGGCCTCTGAAATTCCTACTAACATGCTTAACCCAGAAAAGTATATCTTTCCAGGTTTGAAGTTTTCACTTCGTGCTTTGGTTATCTGCAGATTATTCAATATCACTAAAATTTTTACTAGGAAGGCATATATAATATACCTTATACTCTTAGTATTTAGTGATAGCGAATTGTTATAACAATTCTTGAACTTCCCGCATATAGTTTGTTGCGTTAAGAGGCTTATGCCTATTAAAGAGCCACATTGACCGAATACGGATTTATTAGAGTTAGCTGAGATAGTAGTACTTATTATACCAAATCCTGGTATAATTAATATATAAACTTCTGGATGTCCAAAGAATCCACTTCTTCAAATTTAACTTTCCTAAGTCTCTTGTTAAATCCAGGTACTGGTAATTCCAGGCTTGTGCATACGAATTTGTATGGAAGAAGCCGACTGTACATTAAGCAGCATTTCAGCCACCCACTAGTGAACCAGTCTGTAGCGATCACTTATATAACCGACGGTCTTCAAACGAGAAATTCGTTGACCGTTTTCACTAGCATTGCTAATATTTATACCAGTGGGAAGGGCCACCTTTGGTGGCCAGGGTCCCACATGTCGGGTAGGGGACCCCGACTACTTTTCCTTATATTTATTAATACTAATAAATACGTAATAATATATAATATATATTATACATAAGAGTTGCAAGTAGTAATAGCTAAATATTAACTAAATCTAAGGTATATTCATAGAATATTCACTCTTTCAGATCTTATAGTTTTTTACATCTGTCTTAAGAGCTTCATAGCTTATACGTTAAACCTTGACTTATTTTCCCTATTATATTAATTAGTATTTATTTATCAATCTAGCCTTTTCTATCATTTCCAATCTTTTTGTTGGATCAAGATGATGTTTTTTTAATAAATCATCATACATTTCTTTTCATAAAGTATAAGATATACTTTTTTTAGTATATAATTTGTAACTATCAAAATAGAAGAAAATCTTTTTACAATTTTTTACTCCTCCTATTCTGAATTCATAAGTATTATCTACGCTATGTCTTGAAACAATACCACCTTTAAATAATATACATAGATGTTCTAGTACTTTAAGATTAATATCTCATTTTTGTGAAATATTAAAATTGTAACTAAATCCTCTATGTTTACCTATGGAACAGGTAAAACAACCCTCTCCATCTGTAAATCCAGCTAATCAACTATTATTTAAACTAGGTAATATTGAACTATGTTTCAATTCAACAGCATCTAATCTTATTCTACCTTTAGCTACTCAGTTATTAAATCCCTTAATGAATTTTTCAAAACTTTTTTGTTTGCTTGGTAAAATAAGATTACCATTAAATAAACTTATGATTATATCTATTTCTACTTTACTTTGAGTAACATATCTACTAGTATTTAATGATTGAGAGATTACTTTACCAAAACCTAAGGTTTCTTTTATAAATTCTAATACTTTGACATCTATAGTACTTTGTGTAATAACAAAGGCTAAATCTCCTCTATTATTAACTATAAAAGATCCTTCACCTTCTGAGAATCCTATTAATCAAGCTAAGAAGTTTTCTGAAGGAGGATTTACATCAGGTAAATGGGTTTTAAACTTTTTATAAAAAGGTGTAAAATAAAAATCATTATTACTTATAGCTATAATACTATAATTTGATTTTTGTGAAAATATAAAGTAAACATATATAGCTAGACTTGATAAAGTTAAAGAATTTAATATATTTCTTGAGAAAAGATGTTGGTATAAGATAGGATCACCTCCACCTGCTGCTTCAAAGAATGAAGTATTGAAATTACGGTCAGTTAAACAGATCTACCTTTTTAGCCATAAGACAGGCTGAGTTAAGGTACTTCTCCCTGAATAATAAAAATTATCCATTTAACAGATAACATCTTCCGCATTAGCGTATAATTGTTATCCTACGCCCTTTCGAGCGGGGCTTGACTATATCTTAAGCTTTACATTTTTTTTCAGCTGATAAAAAAATATATTTTTTATCAGCTGAAAAAAAAAATGAAGCCAACCAACATTTAGTCGATGAACTGCACACCCTGTTTAAGAGGGTGCTTGGCTGCGGATTACCCATTTCCTTTCGTGCATCAATTTCGATTTTACCTTACCACGAGTCATTACCTGTGCCACAAATGTGTTGCCACATCTGCTTGGTTTAAATTGCTTTAGGGCTTTCCCGACAAATTGAAGGTTTAGTGCAGGAGGTTCACTCCCACAAATTGGCCTACAATAGGATTCTCAGTCCTATATGGACCATAGTAATTGCCGTTTTTCTAAAATTAGACAAACAGGCGACACTTATTTATAATATTATACTGGTTGAAAAAGTTAATATAGTATGATTTTTAAATAATAAATTATGTATTCATACTCTTAGTATTAATCATACTTTATATACTTAGCGAGATAAAATTTGTTCAAGGTGAGCTCAAGAGAAATAAGTTCTATTGTTATTCATATTTGCTTTAAGATTACGTATTTTTTCAAATTGTACTGGGTCTTTATGTAATTTATTTATATAAATATTATTAGCAGTTTCCCAATCTTTAAAGTCTAAATATTTTGAACTTAATAAAGGATAAGTATTTAAATAGTCAATTAAAATCTTATTGCTCTCACGGTTAGAAGTACAAATAACAAACTGATGAAATTTTTCAGAAAATACTCTTTTATTTAAATTTACTTGTAAAAATTCTGTTATTTTTAACATTAATTTCTCTAAACTCTCCCCACTTTTATCAGTTTTACGTTGAGTTAAGTGAAATTGAATTGCTAAGTGTGATTTAGGGTTAGAAGTAAATCCTTTAATAGCAAAATGCCCATCCGCATCGATAAAACCAGCCAATCAAGCATTACTATTTAAAGAGCTAGTGTCTAAAGGAAGTTTTATAATATTATCTCCTTTAGCATTAAGAAAATCAATCATTTCATATAAAGAATTAATCTTTGGTGTTCTAAGTTTTCCATTAATTAAAATTATTATATTAGTGACTGATTTTTTATCTTGAATTAATCATCTAGTAATTTTTTTATTAGGATGGTCATATAACTTTCCACCAAATAGAGATTGTAATAATTCTGCTGAAGGTCTATCCTTCAGAGCAAAAACTACTTCTATAGCAGCAACTCTGGCTGATCCAGATGGTGTTTTAAGTTTTTTAGGTGTATTGAAATGACCGTCACCTTCAATTAATCCCGCTAAATAGTATGATATAAAATCAGATTCAGTTTTACCTCCCTGGTTAGAATATCTTTTAACCAAAAAAGTATGAGAGGATAACCTTACTGTATTAAAAATGTATTTTTCAACCAAGTATTTAGTTGGCGTATGCCTAATAAAATTAATAAGAACCATTATAATTGTCTATTTTTATCTTACTCAGAATATCATGTAACAGTTTATAAACTATTTTTAGAATACACTATAAGAGTAGACTATCATATATTCACATATATGTTTGGACTATATCTTATTTAAATTAGAAGTATATATAGTTAAACTGAGCTATATAATTAGTTTTATATTAAAAATGACTAATTATATACCTCGTCTAAAGATTTAGACTTATACTTAACAAAAACTTAAACCCTGGTGCGTAGTCTCTGAAGAAATATAAAATATTATTATATTTTCCTGCTGATTATGATAAATATACTTACACATTTAAACAAACATCCAAAATTTAATTCAGCACAATTACACCGAACACTCTAGTGGATGTAGTTTAATAAAAGTGATTATTAACACTTACCAGCAATAAGCCAGGTTTAAAGCCGGCACATTTAGTAATAACTGAACCGGCTAAAACAGGTAGAGATAATAATAGTAAAACAGCTGTAATAACAACTGCTCAACCAAATAAGGCAAGTTTGTGTAGTCTTATACCAGGACTTCTCATATTTAATATTGTTGTGATGACACTGGCGCTGTGTCAATAAAAAGAGAAATAATTTATCTAATTATTTTAATATGAAATTTTTCTTTATATAATATATCTACACCTTGAGATATTTTCTTATCTCAATTTCTAACTGTTGCATGAGAACATCCAAGAGCCTCAGCAGCCTTAGGTATAGAATCGTATAGAATTGTCTGTTTAGTTATCACATCTGTAACCTCAACTTTAAAAGATTTACTTAAATTAAGGTCGGCAAGATGTTCTCTTAATTTAGTTAAAGTTTCAGCCTTATGTTTAATACCTAATTTAGATTGAGAAATCTTAACTTTAGTAGACTCCAAAATTTTATATCCCCGAGATGAACCTGCCACTTTTAACAGATTATATTCAGATTTTAGATGATCTATATAATATTGCTCTCTTTCGATTAAATTTTTAGGATCACAATACTCAAGAATTTCCACACTAAATTTAGAATAACCATATTTCAATAAGGCTTTACAAATAAGACTATTTTTACGAAAAGTTATGTGATACAAACTATAATATAAATAGAATCTTCTAGTGATATCACTACTTGATCCCACATATCTCTTACCGTTTTCATTATTTTTAATTAGATAAACACCACTTTTCTTTCTATTTTCCTTAATAAAGGTTTCCTTTAATGTGTCCATATTTACATAAGAAATAACAGGAACAACACTAAAGATGACACAAAATTTTGTTAACCCCGGGGCCTTATTTTTTTTTTGTACATGTAAATGTACAAAAAAAAATTAGGGGTAACAAACAGTGGACTATATTTCCAGCGCATCTATGTTTTAGATACGGTGTCTAACTTTTAGTCTCTGAGGATCCTATTAAGACTATAAGTCTATTAGTGTCCTGCTGATTAAGCATAGCTTATAAGATTTTTACTATTAAGTACCTATAAACACTGAGCTATTCCAGCATACAGTTAGAAATTTTTTATGAACCTCATCTACAAAATATTTGTTTTTACTGGAATTTACATAAGTATCCATTATAAGCTTTACCTATATTAATATGTTTAACCAATGTTACTTGAGAAGCGGATAAACCTTTGTTTTGTAAATATTCCACACATTTTCCTAAACTAGGTAACACTACGGTATTTTCTAAATTATTTACATCTGTTAATATAACAGGTTTAGATAAGCTATTTACAGGTTTATTTATATTATATTTAACTCTGTCTTTTTCTAACATTAAAGCTAAATCTAAATCAGACATATCTTTAACTTTAGCAGTTAGCACCGCTTCTCTTGTAAAGAGATATTTACCTAAATAATAAGTACCGTTTTCTAAATGTTTAGTAAATGTGGTATGATGAATATTTAGTTTTCTAATAAAATCTATTTGTTGTGTTGAAAAGAAATATAGTATAGTCATATCTCTATTATACATATATAAACTTTTTGAATTAGACCCGCTAGGGTTATTTGCAACTCTTATAGTATTTAATGTAAAACTAGGATCTAATAAATAATATTGTTCTAATACAATTTCTGAACCTTTTATGTAATTATCATAAAAAGTTCCGGCCGCCACCTTTGGTGGCTGGAACCACCCCTCCTGGGTCCCCTTAAAAAGGGGGGAGGGGTAGGGAAATACTTGTAAAGAAAAATTTTTTAACCTTTCTTTTTTTAAAAGAGGGATCAATAGACCACTTTCTCTATGAGAAAGATTAATATAACCATTTAATCTAAAAGCTAACTGTGAAGATGAACCTACGTATTTTTTACCTGTACTTAGATGTGTAAAGATATATATACCAGATATACTTTGTTTACTATTAGGTAAACCAAGTTTATCCTTAAGAATTTCCTTAGTTATACTTTTTCTATCTAAATTAGTTAAAGTAAAACTAGGAGTATTAATTAAATATTTTAATTCTTGCTCTGTAATTTTAATATTACAGTAAGCTAAAATATCATTAATTTTTTTAGCAGTCACAGCTTTACCACTATTGATTTGTTCAATGGCTAAAACATGGCTATGTTTATTAGGACCTGTTCTACCTAATATTTCTTTTCAACGATTGTCCAATTTAGGTTTGTTATTCCTATCAGGAGAACCATTTTTTTTAGAGTTATTATCATTTCCAGAATTATTATCATTTCCAGAATTGTTTTGAAACTCAGGTTTATTAGTACTAAAATAACATTTGTTAAGAATTAATTGAAAGCTTGTTGAATTTTTGAAATATCTAAAAACAAATACAGAGAACCCGAAGTTCATCGCACCTAAAAGAGAGCTAATACCAGATAAGTGTAAACCAAATATAGCTAAATCTACACTTGGACCACTGTGACTTTGTATTCCTGATAACATAGCGATCAGATTTATCTTACAAACTACGACGACAAGTAACTCAGCTTAGCTAAGGTATTAAATAAACCTCGCTTTCACAAGCTTTATCGTAGACCAGTGAACTTGATAACTTGCTAACTTTTTTTAAAAATTTAACAAAAATTATGCCACTTGTTTTTTTTATATGAGGCTTTAATCGAAAAATTTTATACGAACTTCTCCTCATCTTCCTATTAATTATTTTTCTATTATCTTATCTAATACCTATTCACTAGTTATCGACAAGATAAATACAAAAATTATTAGTTATAGGGGCAGGTATATACCTGTATTTGACAAATAAGAAAAACCAAGTCTCCGAGGGAGACTTACTTCGAAGGAGACAAGTCCTTCGGAGCTAGGTAACTCCCTTAAATAACCCAGGACGATGCTGCTTATATTAGGGGGGGACACTTTATTCTTCTAATAAGCATATAGCACCTTAACTAAGCAATATAGTAAAACAACTATTTAATATAACGAAATTAAATATAGCTATTTAGATCTTCCTTTATTCATACCGGATTTTATCTCACGAATCTTATCTAATCCTGAAGAAGTTAAATGATCTTTGACCTCAATCATCTCTGCCACTTTACACCAATCTGCGAAATCTTCTGATTTTATACCTACGATCATATGTTTTTTAAAAAATGGAATAATCTTTTCAGATATTTCCGAAAATTTGTAAACCGAATAATTTAGCTTAGGATCTCTAGAGTCTTTTTCGATGATCCCGCAACCAAAGTAAGTAATTAAACTTGTCATCAAATTCTCATCACGGGTGTGTTGAGTTATTTGGAACCCTAATAATACCCTAAGTCCTAGTTTAGTATTAGGAGTTTTAGCTACAATAACTTTGAAACACCCTTCACCGGACGCAAATCCTGCTATTCATTGTTCATGCGGAACTTTTTTATTTTCTACTAAGGGTCTCGGAACAGGGTTGAAATTAGGGAAAGCATTATATAAATCCTCAGATAGACCATTATTCATAGAAGCTTTAATTGCTACGATCTTATTGATCCCTGCATCTGTTAAATGTTCCTTAGCTTTCATCATTTCAACGACGGTTTTAAAAAGAAGGTAATCTCCGAGTTTCTGAGTAACTAAAGGATACTTATCAAAGTGAGGAATAATCAGATTTGAAATTAATTCTAAAGATTCAATTCTAAATTTAAAAGTATCCTTTCCGTTTTTTCTTATACTACCTGCTCCACCGAAATAAGCTTGAAGATCTTCCAAAATACGCATATCTCTTTTGTGAAGAGCGATTGAGAATATAACTACGACAAGTCAACCAGTACGATTTTGAGGCTTTTTCCTTACGATCACTATGAAGGATCCTTCACCGTCTATAAATCCAGTAATGAATCAAGGATTCAAACTATATTTGTTACTAAAAGATCGTTCTACGACTGAAGAATATAATCGTTTATTAATAATTTGCTTAGAAGGGATTCTGACTTGATAGTTTCTTTCGAAACCCATTAGAGTACACCTTAAATGTCTTATATTAAAACATCTACTACCATCTACTCGTTGCTCTTTTACAACAGTATTTAATAAAAAATACATTACTGTTGACTTAGATCCGCGATAACCCACGTTACTTTCGTAAGCCTTATGGTTTGTTACCTTACATGAGTGATTAGTTCATCCACTTACACCTTTTCAAATGAAGCTTGGTACCATAAGTTCTAGGGTGTCCCCGGAATTTGGCAGTATAACCCACATATCTGATTTCCCAAATCAGAAAGCAGGTGGATAACAATTATGTTGGTAATCTCATTTTATAATATATAAAACTATCATTACACTCAATAAATTTATTTATTGTTCGGACTATACCATTATCTTCCCACGATATACATTTTTTTTTGTATTTTTTATTTTTTTTTTGCTCCCAAGAAGGGAGCAAAAAAAAATTAAAAAAAATACAAAAAAGCAAAAAGTTTAAACAATTTAGGATTTAGTTTAAGGGGATATTTCTAAAAGTTTAGCTCTAAGTTTTCTAACTATATCTCTTATTTCTTTTAATTTATTAAAATTTCCTTTATGTTTAACATAAGATCTAGCTCATATTCGATACTCTACAGATTTCATCCCCTTCATCGTGTTTTGAAAATAACTAATTATGTTTTCAATTGCTCTAGAATTAGTAGTATCTAATATATAATGATTATGATTAGTTTTTAATTTTACTTTTGTAGGTATATGTAAAATTAAACGGATACCCTCTAAAACAATACTATCTAACTTTTGAGTTAGACCAAATCCGTGGACTATTCTGTTGGAGTCTTTTGAAACTAAATAAAAACTACCTTCAGCCTCTATAAACCCAACTAATCAAGCCTTAGTTATTATACCTTTAAGGTCATTTACACTCTTTAATGGTAATAACGCAATATTTCAGCAAGGGGCTATGTAGTTTTCAGGTAATACACTCTTTTTAAGTAAAAAAAGAGCTTTATCCTTTTCTTCTTTAGTTAAATTTTGATCTTCTAATATATAATAAGCTTTTTTTAACTTATCATAGTTATACATCTTACTTGTTAATAAAGGATAACTATCGAATATAGGAAATATAACCTTTTCAAGTTTTTTTCGATCTCTAATAAAAAATTGCCCTTTTGTACCGTCTTTAGTTACAGATCCACAACCTAATTCTTTTTTAATATAATAGAGTAATCTAAGATTATATCTAGATTGAGCTATTTTAAATATTAAACTTCATTTGTTGTTTTGACGTGCGATGGTAAAAGTACCATCACCGTCTGTAACTCCCACTAATCATTGTTTAAATCAATTTTTATCGTGTTTATGAAGATACTCTTCGTTTAGTCTCTGATGAGTTAAATAATATCTATTATTAACTCAGGCGTATTGTCTCCTTGCAATAAACATTTTTACATATCTTAAACAGGTTGGGGGCCCCCCCGCTGCTAAAAATTTTTTTTGAATAGAAGATTCAAAAAAAAAAATAATGCAGCGGGACCCCAACCCACGGGGACCCCACCCCCTCTCGCTTACAGCGAGAGGGGGCCCCCCGTAGCTAACTATTATAATAGTTATAACTAAGATTAAAGATGAGTAGTTTATAACGTGTGATTCACTTATCACTTGAAGAGTTTCACGCAGCGAGAAGAGTTTTATTGCTTCTGAGTCACCTCAGAACAACTCCCTATCCACATTGAGAGTTCAACCTGTACCCGCCCCGTTTTCTATTCCACTAGCAAATAAGAATAATATTAAACTAGGTGGTAATAATCAGAATGAGATATTGTTTAGTCTTGGGAATCGTTAAATGTATACTTTTATTTGTATTACTAATTATCTATAAGAGCTTTAACTATTGGGGAAGTAAGACTAAGTCTAACTCTTCCCCATTTCGCTGTAGGTCTAAGGGGATCTAGTTGATTGAATGCAGTAGGGAAATCTTCACTATGATCAAATATATGCGCATATAACATTTGTTTAGCAATATTATTTACCATAGAGTTTTTACCAAAAAGTCGGCTTACAGAAGCATCGTTTACACCCGATAAATCACATGTCTTGGTATTCTTTTTACCCTATAGGGTTGGCCAATTCTACCTAGTTAGGTACAAGCTGAATACATAACGCCCCCTTTCGGTTTCTTTCATATGCTCATCAAATGAGCGGGCTATTAGAGTACACCTTACACCATGTATCTATCCTCATATTTATGAGTTATTCGAGGTTTTAACCTAATACATGGCGAGTAACCATCTACTCGTTGCTCTTTTACACTTCTTCGAGAGGTGATTTAGATCCGCGAACGTCCATTGTTGTCTTTCGACCGAGGCCTCTGCGAACCGGCTATCTATCTAGAATATAGCGATTTTGTTTTTCGGAAGTTCGGCCCTTTATAATAAGACTTTTTACCATATTAATTACTTCTGGCCGTGAGCTTACCCTTTTAGGTTACTACTTGGTATCTTATTCTTTAGGATTTACCCGGAGTTTGGCTACTTTAGAGTAATTGAAACTTGCTTAAGGTCTCTTCACTCTGATGTGTAAACTTATACTCGATAAGACGATATAGCTCATAATTAGTTTTAGGAGGTACACTACCTGAGGGATCGTACGGAGGAGATGATATATTTTGGTCTCCTGAAGTTTGAGATAAACTCTCTGTATTAGATCCACCAGGGTAAGGACCACCACTTCCACCTGGTCCACCAGGTGGAAGACCTCCACCTGAACCAGGTTCCCCACCAGGGAGAGGATTTCATCCTGGAAAACCGCCTCCTGGATTATCCCCGGGATTCATATTTAGTATAGATAATCCGTCTTCAGGTCATATGTCTAAACTAACACTATGTAAATGAATAAAAAAGTCTAAAGAAAAACAACCCCATAGCATATTAAATATACAGAAAGTTACTAACAACAAATAGTATATTGAGTAAAAATGTCTTACAATAAAGAGTATACAGTTAACGATCCCCTTTATCACATTAAAGGGGTTTAATCACAAGTATATGTATACTCTTTATTGTGAGCAATAAAGTATACATTACCTAGTACTTTCATACCAGAACGGACTATGTCTTCACCCTTATTATATAAAAATAAGGGGCTTCGCGTGTAGTCTCTGAGGATCCTACTCGGAATTTAACTTAGAAAATTACTTTGGTTTCCTGCATATTCTTCCCATGTATACATAAGTGTTACGACTAATTCAGTTGAAAATACAACTTTAGAAGTATATAACTCCAATTAGGTGTCTATGTATCTGTTAACTGGAAAATTAATTCCAAAATCGAGAAATTCCATGCCTATAGCGAAGTCATAATTAAAGAGTTTACACTCTTTAACGGCATCCCCTGGTTTAGGGTTAAATATAAAAACATAGTAATATATTTATAGAGATAATAGATTTAAGTGATCTCAAGTAAAGTGAGTTCTTTGTCTATTCATACCATTTCTTACAGATTCTGTTTTATCTATACCTTCTTCTGAATAATGTTTATTTTCAAATATTAATAATACTATTTCCTTTCAATCTTTATAATCTAAATACTTACTTGAAAATAGCGGATATTTTTCTAAATAATTTACTATTATATCTAGAGACATTCTACTTGAAGCTGTTAAAGTATAGTATTCATTACCTGTAGACTTCTGTTTTCTAGCCAACAAAGTACAATTAAGGAAATTAGATATATCTGTTAAAACTTTTGAATAACTATCATTAGTTATAGGATCTAACATTCTTTGCTCAATTCTTAATCTGCAAGATATCTTTCTTTTCTTTGCACCGTTTTCTAATTTAGTATGTTGTACAGAAAAACTACCATCTGAATCTATAAATCCACTTAATCAACCATTTTCAGATAAAGAACTATCTTTCAACGGCAATTTAGTTATATTTGTGCTATGGTTTTTGTTTAACCAGTCTATTAAATTATGAAGTTGATGTATTTTTGGTGTTCTTAATTCACCATTTAATAAATGAACTACTTTCTTTAAACCTATAACAGGTGAAACAACTAACACACAAGCATTATCTTGTAATTTATATCTTATAAATCCTGATCCTATTAGTTCTAATAATTTTTTAGCTAATGGTTCATTTTTCCTGCTAAAAGTTATACAAAATCTTGGATTGTGTTTATTTTTTTCACTAAGTTTTTGAATTCAAATATGCCCATCTCCTTCAAAGAGACCTGCTAAATATCCCTTAAATTTATTATCTTTTAAGTTATTACTATAATACCTTATATTAAACCCAAGGAGGTCCTTTTTTTTTGCCATATCTGGACCTCCTACTAACAATGGTAATAAGAAATTCGTTTTGTTATAACCGTTAGGTTATATTTGGACTATATCTTCATCCTTAATAAAGGAGCATAACGTATAGTCTCTGAGGATCCTATTAAAAACTAGATTTTATTTTCGTTTCCTGCGGATTGTCCATTTTTTTTATATATTTTATCTTCATATAAAAATATTCTTTTTACTATTTAAGGTTGTGTACGCTTCAAGACAATTAGATATATACCTACAAAAGTTTTCACAACACTTATAAAAAGACTTTAGGAGTTTCCCGCATATAGTTATGTAATAAGAGTAATATTGCTACTACTCACGGCAATTTCTTTTATATGAATACAATAAAAGAAAGAATAAATTCATAGGACAACAAAGAGTTTAATCTAAATTATCTAAATGTGAAAAGTCAAACGAGTTACGCTTACTATTAAATTGTGCTTTAATTGTTTCAACCTCTGAGATTTCTTTTTCAGTTAAAACTTTACCAGCTCGTAATCTAACTTGTTCAACCACATAAGATCAATCTTTGTAAGCTAAATATTTAGAAGAATATAAAGGAAAACGCTCAAAATAACTTATAACTTTAGCATGGCTAGCTGCGCTGTGAGATATAACCATAAAGGCATAAAACACTTTGTCTTTTTGTTCTCTAGTTCTAGATAACAAATTTACACCTAAATATGTTGCTATCTTACTTAATATAGAAAAATAGCTAGTTCCTCCTTGTTCTACGGAAACATCCCGATGATAAGTTTGTCTTAACTCAAGACGGAAGAAAGCTTGTACTCTTTTACTAGTAATATTCCCTTTCTTTTTTCTATTTTCCCTTTTCCCTTTTTTTTTAATAAAAAAAGGGAAAAGGAAAATTTTCTTAGTTTTACTAGGAAGTAAAACAACAGAAAATTAGTTAATGTAATAGAAAAATTTCCATCCAAAACAAAATATTAATAACAAATCATCAGCTAGCTGATTTAAAGTTTTGCCCTCGCCTCATGAATAAGTGAGAAAATGACTACGCTCAATTTATTTATTAATAACTGTTTTCAACATCTATTAATTATTTATTTTTTTTATTCTTTTAGAGCCAAATAAAGGAACATCTTTATATTTAGGAAAAAAAAATAGTTAAATAATAAATCATTATACTATACCTACTTTATAATACATACTAGTTATAAGATGTGGTTTAACTATTTCTACTACTTTACCTACAGATTTTCTAGAAATATATATTCTGTAATCTTCATTAGATCTATGGAGAGTACATTTTAAATCATAACGTATAATTAATACATTCATTAACCGTACTACATCCTGGATAGAATAAGAATCAGTACAAAGAAAAATACCTTTACTTTTAAACCCTCCATCTCCCATAATTAAATGAGCAAAAGCAACAGGAGTAAGTAATTCATAAATATTATTAGGTATTACTTTTTTCTTGTTAACATAAAATAAAGTATATATTTCAGAAAAGCAAGGTAATGCTCTGGTAACTACATCAACACATCAATGTGTTTTCGTACCTCTTTTACGTTCACGAATTACAGGAAATCTATCACAGTAATGGGATAAAGCCTTAAAGACAAATCAAACATACTTAAAATGGCTTAAAGATTGAGATAAACCTAGACGCGGACTAAGAGTAGTAGCACTAGCTATAACTAGTCACCCGTCAGATAATAATAATCCTACTATAACAGAATATTGATACGATGGTATAACAATCATTTCTCTTTCTTGTTTAGTATGTCTACCTCAGCCTACTCCAGATGGAAGATTTTTTCCTCAAACAACTAAATCTGTGCAGATAGATGTAGGTATACTTGACTTTATTTTTCCCTACTCCCCCCCCTGGGGGAGTGGTTCCAGCCACCAAAGGTGGCGGCCGGAACTTGTAAAATAGAGGACGTAGAGAAATTTCTTTTATTACTTAAATCAGGTAAAGAATTACAATATAGAATACCAGACGTAGGTTGTCTATTTTGTAATTGAATCTTTAAATTTTCAACTCCTTTAAACTTTCCAACTACTTTAGTATTATATTTATTAGATAAAATTTCACATCAATGTTCATAATCTTGAGAATTTTTTCCTAATAAAGGGAATTTACTAAAATACTTAAGAAGTCTCTCCTGACTTTGAGGAAGATAAGCAAATATTATAAAAGTATATTTTATATTATCTGAATGTTTAGTTTTTGAAATAAAACTCGTATTTAAGTATTCGCTTATTTTACTAAATAGTGAAAAATAAACTGAACCATATCATTCCTCTCTTTCAGTATTAGGAGTAACAAAATTAACCAATAACTTATAATTTAAATTTCTAGTATGCTTTTTATTAGGAGTAGATATAATAAAAGAGGAGTTAGAGTCGGTAAAACCGGCTAACCAAGCATTGCTATCTATAGGTGATAAATCTAAACCTAAGGAATCTATACTATAATTGTAAAATTCATTAAACCAATTTATAGCACGGTGCAATGCTTCTATTTTAGGTGTACGCATATAACCATTAATTATGTTAATAATTTTTATAACATCTTCTGTTTTTTGAATTTGTCAAAGAACACAGCCTGCATTTTTTTTAACATAAACAGCTCCAGCTTTAGTAATACTAGCTAACTTTTTAGCTAAAGGTTCATCAGCTGAACTAAATACCACAATTATTTTTGGATGATATTTTTTAGCATTAGAATCTTTATTATGTACAGCAATTGATCCATCAGCTTCTATTAACCCTGCAAGGTAGGGTCCTATTTTTGATCTTAAATTTGATTCTGTTTTAACATTTGACTCTGTGCTAAGATATCTTTTTATTGTATTCATATTGATTTTACCAAATCCTCCTATTAAAGCAGGCATACGTTTATCATTAATTTTAATTAATGTTTGGACTATATCTTTACCTTTAAATATATATTTAATATTTACTAAGGTATTTCACGTATAGTCTCTGAGGATCCTACTAAATAAAAGTGTTTAATGCTACAGTGAGCCCTTTTATCTTTGGTTTCCTAATTTTTTTTTGTACTTTTTAATTAAATGTATTATTTTAATATTAACAAATAAAAAGTACAAAAAAAAATAAGATCGCCTAATCCTTTTAGAATAATTTCGCTAAATAAATTTTTAGGTATTAATCTTATTAGGTTTAAAATTATCCATATTAGATTTCAATAGTTTAATTTTTTCAAGACCTTCAGGCGTTAAGTGTTCTTTATTTTTAATTAAAAACCCTGCTTCTTTAAAGCATTTATAGTCTTCTAATTTTATTCCTTGTAAAGGGTATTCATCAAGCAAGGGTATAATTTTTTCGATGATATCAGAAATCTTTGTTACACGAAGATCCACACCCTCTCTATAATTATAGATAATACCACAACCTAAGAATTTCATTATAATTTCCATTAGAACAACATCACGGACGTGTTGTGTAATTTGAAAATATAAATGGATTCCTGCTCCTGTAATTGAGGTATTTACTTTTTTAAGCATAAAACAACCTTCTGCATCTATAAAACCTGTCAATCAGAACGGATGCGGAATTTTATTATAATCTATTAAGGGTCTATCCACTGCAACAATATCAGGAAAAGTAGCTGCTAAGCTCTCAGGTAAGCCTCAATTCATAGATGCTTTTAATGATAAAAACTTTCTTATACCTTCCTGAGTTAAATGAGCTTTATTTAGAATTAATTCAACACCTTGCTTAAATAAGATATAATCTGCTCTCTTAGAAGTAACTAAAGGGAACTTATCAAAATGATCAAGAATTACCTTTAATTCTTGAATTGATGTCACTTGGTATTGAATTGTACCTCTTTTTAGCTCATATATCTTACCTACGCCAAAGTATCTTTTAATTTTTTCTAACAAGGCTAAATCTCTAGTGTGCAGATGAATTTTGAAGACAGCTCCTAAGGAATACCCGTGTTTAAACCTTTTATGTTTATTAACAGCTAAGTGAAAGCAACCTTCACCATCCGAAAATCCTGTTATATATCAAGGATTAATCATAGTAGACACTTTACCTGAGGTTGAATAATAAACAGCTTGAGATCTTTTGGCAAGTACATGTGTACTAAATTTAAACCACCTAATAATTTTATTACCCTTAAGTATTATGAATGATCACGTAGGTATGCCTTTAACCTTAACTTTCGTTAAGGGGGGTGGACTATATCTTTATCCAATAAAAAAAATTAATTGGATATTTCACGTGTAGTCTCTGAGGATCCTACTCTAAATTCTTTTAACTGTTAAAAATGGGTAATAAATATAAGGAAAAATAAAGAGATTGTCTTAACTTAAGTTTTTATTTTAATCTTTAGACTTAGTCTTAATACTATATATAATATTTATGTTTATGTAAATCTTCTTATATAATTTTAAATCTAAGCATAAAACACTAATCTTCACTGAGACAACAATTTTATTTTTTTAGTAGTTTCCTGCTAGTTGTCTAATCCTTTGGGCTTTTACTGTACTATACCGCTTTTCCTCTTCCTTTTTTTTTTGTAAAACTAAAAAAAAGGGGAAATAAAGTCTGTAGTACTAGTTCCAAAGGCTCTAAAGAGGTTCTAGCATATAGTGAAATGTAAGTAAGATATTTCTACCTTACCTGGCCATGCCTTTTATATATTTAATCTAAAATTAGTTATATATTATCTAGAATATATATACTAAATAATAACAATAAAACAATAACCAATGAATAAAAATTACTTTAAGATTTACCGCCTCATCTATTAAGTATTAATATACAAACATTATATAGATTAATACAGAATACCTCAAATTTATAATAATAAAATAAAAACTTATTCCTCAAAGAATCATAAATCTAATAAATTAAAATAGATGGGAAATCTAGGTCCCATTTCTGGGATAACAATTTGAGTAATAAAATGCACATATCTACTTCTTAAATCAAATGTTCTTTCTCATGTATGTCTACTCAAGCACACACCCCATATCCGTTGGTTACGATACGAAGAAGTAGGAAGGGGCCCGTAAAGAGAATAAGTTAATAATTCCAGATGGCCTCTAAAACTATCATGAGCCAAACGGAAATCTGTTATTAATACGTGTACCTGTAATAATAATGTAGTTGGAACAACACCACCATCATTTTCGTATAGTATACAAGGTAAAGGTCCCCCACTTGGTCTTGCAGGAGATACATAAATACCGTATGTTCTTAGGAAAGCATTTAATCGTCTGTAACTAGCCTCTAATCTTTCAAATCTATTATTTGTACGTAAGACTAAATCTCTTAATAAGATATTAAGGCGAGGGCCTTGCCGTATACTGAATGGATATAATATATGTCTTGCTCATTGAATAAAGTTTGGTGATAAAAAATGAGTATGAGGACCATAATAGGAAAATTCTGAAAGAAATCTTGTAATCAGGCGGTTAACATAATCATTATCCATAAATCTATACAAGTAAACAATTGCACCTGTACCTAGAGTAGTACTTAATGTATTTAAACCTAAGTTTGATAATAAAGTTATATTATTGTTAAATTCCATAAACTCCGGAGAGAAATAACTTTTAGGGTCAACCTCATAAGAAGACAAGTGATAATTTAAGTTTATTTTAGAAGATATATAATCCTTTGCAGAAAATAAATAATTATTTATACTACTACCAATACCTGAACCTATAGAATATTTTATACCTTCAGTTAAAGATTTACTCATAGTATTAAACCCAGGTATTAAGAAGAAGACTACTATACAAAGAAGTATACCTAAAACTAATAAGAAAGGATTATCTATTTGATTAAGTAAACCACTAACTTTATCATAAATAGAGTGATAGTTAGGTGTATGAATAGGACTTCACCCTGAATCAGTTGCAGATGTGCTTATTTTATCCAATCAATCAATGAATTTTGGTCTAGGTATATCCAATTTAGATATATCTATACCTCCTTTACCTGGAGATAATATATCTCAATTAGCTGGATTGTATTTAGATATATCTATCTTATTAATTATAGAGTTCATATATTCAACTAATTTATCATAATTATCAATCATTATATTTCCATTACTGAGTAATATAAACGTTACCAAAATTTTATTTGAACCGCTTTGTAACAGATTAGTCCGATTTATAGGATATTTAGAGTTTTTTTTGCCATCCTTATTATTATTGTTACCTGTAGATGAAATAGTGTTATTATCACTATTACATAAATTTATATAAAGTTGCGATTTTAATTTAAATATATTAAAAATTATTAAGACCATGAAGAAAATCATTAAAATAGCGTGTGCTGTTATAATGGCATTATATAATTGGTTATCCGCGATGTATTGCACACCAGGACCTGATAATTCTAATCTGATTAATACAGAGAAGGCTGTTCCTATTAATCCTGAAAATAATGCAAAGATTAAGTATAACATAGGGGTCAGACAACGCTGCCCTCAGAACCGTACGTGATAGTTTCCCATCATACGGCTCGCCATGAAAATATGAGTTACCTATATGGAAGTGGACTTGTATCCCGCTAGACGATACCTTTTTATATGTGTATGTTCTTCCTTGGATAGGGAGCTTCAACATATAGGGTTTTTAACCCAGGTGTTCTTCTATCGAGCCAAGTGGATGTGTTAATGAGTAGAAAATGATTTTTATCATAGTCGTGTACCTTAGTCTGATACATCCTTCTTGAAGTCCGATGACATGTTGTGGGAATAGTTAGCTATTTGATTAAGTTCATAGTTTAACAGCTTCCCGTGATGATAAAGGCTATGGTGGTATTCACAAAGTGGTATTTGTTTTCGTTTAGTTGCACCTATTCATTCAGCAAACGTTGTCTTATTACTCTTCATCTTTGCCCTTACGTCACTTACCTTTCGTACATGGTGCATTTGGATACCCTCAGACGTTCCACATATAACGCATTCTTTAAATAGGTTTGTGTTGGTCAGCCTTCCATATCAAGATTGCTCTATTATTGTTGGGGCAGGTGTGAGTTCGGATTTAACATTGTACTGGTGAATGGTGGGTAAGGATTTAGGGACATATAGCTGAAGGTCAGTACTTGGGTCTTTTAAGTAGGGACCGAAGTTCTTGAAAGACTGTCTAGCTGATCTCCATTGGTGTTTTCTAGCCAGTGTTTTGGCTAGTGATCATCTCAAAATCCATATTAGATTCTGTGTTTCAATTCTATTACTAGCAAAGGAATAGTAATTTATGAGACCGTGTATCTTGGAGTTATAGAATTGGATGATCGTACTATGATCAAGATTTATTAAACCAGTCTTTGGTTTGGCAAGTATTACATTTAAGTGATTACGATGCGCAAACCCAGCCTTGATTAATTTATCCAAGAGTAGTTTAGTAGGCATACACACACTGGCTCTAATATTGGCTCTCATCGTGATGCTTTTCCCGAGTTTGGTTCTATTTTTCATCATATATCCTACTCGTCTTTGCATCTTGATAAAGGCACCAAGGAAATTAAAGCCTTCGGTGATATGCGTAATAAGCGTTTTCTTGTCGTTTAATTCTAAACCAATCTTGTCTTTTAAGAAACATTTAATTTTATCCTTGATGGCTAGCGCTTCCTCTTTAGGGCCTTCCAATAGGTAGACAAAGTCATCAGCGTATCTGATATACATGGATCTACGGTAATTGGGATCTTTCATTACGTATCTAGGTAGGCTTCGCATCTTTGTTAGAGCATCGGCTTTGTCCTCTTCGGTTGCGTTAGGATGCTTGTTGGGATCCCGGATCATAGCAATCGAGTTGTATTCAGGATTGGTTCTTCGCCTGTTCCCTCTGTGGTGCAGAGGTATGATCTCTTCAGTTAAGTATGTATCTAACTCATGCAGAACAATATTTGCTAAGAGAGGGCTGAGAACGCTTCCTTGGGGTGTTCCAACATCGGTTGTAACGTGTCTTTTGGTCTTAGGATCTAAATATCCTATCACCAGTGCGTTTTGCACCAGATTTAGCGTCCTATCACATCGAATTTTCGATCGAATGATGTTGATTATAATTTCGTGTGGGATAGCGTCAAAACATTTGGATATATCTCCTTGTATAACTCATGAATGATGGTGTGTCTTGTAGTACAGCTGTTTAAGTGCACTATGTGTGGATCTGTTAGGTCTAAATCCGTGAGAACAGTCTAGAAAGGTAGGTTCGTAGATAGCCTCCAGGATGACTTGGATTCCTTTCTGTACTATTTTCTCCCTAGGTGATCCTACACCAAGGGGTCTACCTTCAGGTTTACCAGGCTTTGGGATGATAACTCTTCTAGCCGAAGTGAACTTGAAGCTACCTTTGAGGAGACTGTCCGCAATATCAGAGAATCACTCATAAGTTAGTCCATCAAGGGTTTCTTTGGTTGTACCTTTACTCATATTTCCAGGTTTTCCTTTAATCAACATGTAACAGAATTGGAGGTATCCAGCGTCTGCTAGAATCCGAATAATTCCGTTATATTTGTCATCTGTTCCAATATATGTCTTCAGCTGAGATGTAACGAACATACGTAGGTTTTGGTTTGTGACCATACTACGAGACCCTCGTTTCTGGGCTGAAATATTTTCACTGCCCCCCTTCGCCACACTGGAATTCTGAGTTTTTGGCTCAAGGCTACTATGGGGACTCTGTCCGCGCTTACATGTAGAGGCGCTTAGATCCGACGGTTTTCCTACTTTGCTGTTTCTATCCTCTGTTACTTTTTCAGAAGATATGGTCTTACTTGATTTAGGTTCTTGCACATATGTATTTTTGTTACTCTTCTCCTCGAAGTGACCTTCAGCTTTCCGGCAAGTACTAAGATCGGAACATCCCTTAGTACCTTTTAAATTGCTGATCCAACTCCGCGATATTCTGCTTTGGAAGTTGGGCCCGACTCATAGCGGTCTATGTGTATCAAGTTTCTTAACGTAACCTTGTCAAGTCCCCTTAACATGTTTGTTAGGCCATGGCAGTCCAGCCCCAAACATGCATTCGATTCCTGCTGCGACATTGTATGTGTTATTAGCACCATTCAAGCCGGGAATTGTAGGGCAGGTATATAGAAAAGGTTCTACACCGGTAATACCTGAGATTGTATACCATATTACAATCAACGCAAAAGTAAGAACTCACGTCGCGCACGTTCCTATATCCTTTGCATTACTTGATAAAAATCATCTTTCTGTTCAGAGAGAAATCGAAGATTTTCTCATACTTGGCTGATCACTTAGTTCCTTATCCTGGACACCATATGAAA
>JAJMYO010000259.1:0-41524 GCA_023087385.1 Diplodia sapinea | reverse complement strand
TAAGATTACGCAGGCCTTCCCGTACTATACACACCTCACGGAATTATACGACGAGGTAAAAAAAAAAAAAAAAAAAAAAAAAAACTCACGGCTCCCCCCTCCAACAGCACCGACCGACCACCCCCTCATCTCCGCCTCCACCGGCCTCACCAACTTCTCCGACTCGTCCGGCAACTTCGAAATCACCACCAACATCACCTCGCGCTGCACCGGCCCCAGCATCATCTCCGTGACCCGGACCGACGACGACGAGACCTCTCCCGCCGCCCTGCTGACCCTCTCCGGCGCCTTCACCGACGCCACCCCCTCCATCTGCGCCGACTGGGCCTGGACGCTCACCTTCGCCGCCAACACCACCACGACAACCTCCCCCTCCCACCCGCGCCTCCACTTCACCGCCGCCATCACCAACAACAACAACACCACCGACCCCACCACCGCCAACCTCCCCTCCAACATCCACCTCGCCGCCCACTCGCCGCCCCACGAGCCCTTCTACGGCCTTGGCGGCACGACGGGGCTGGGCAACCTGCGGGGGTGGCGCGTGCCCGTGTGGACGCGCGAGGGGGGCGTGGGGCGGGGCGGCGAGCCCGTGACGTCGTACCTCAACGACTCCCCGCTCGTCTCGGGCGCGTTCGCGGGCGGGTCGGCGCTGACGAGCTACACGGCGGTGGCGGCGGCGGTGAGTGGGCTGGGGCGGTGGGTCGTGCTGGAGGGGTCGGCGTTTTCGCTGTGGGACCTGGCGAGCAACGTTACGGCGGCGGAGGCACGGTTTGTGGATAGGGCGGACGCGTGGGAGGGGGTGGGGGACAGGAGCGCGGATGCCGGGGAGACGGTGGAGATCTTGTACGAGGGTGCCGGGGTGGCGGGGTACGTGGGCGTTGTGGGGGAGGGGAGGAGGAACGGGTTGCTCGAGGCGACGGGCGCGCTGACCGAGGTGACGGGCAGGCAGCCGCCGCTGCCCGACTGGGCGCTCGACGGCGCCATCCTGGGCATCCAGGGTGGGCAGGACAAGGTCGAGGGCATCGTGCGCGACGCGCGGGCTGCCGAGATGCCGCTCGTCGGCGTGTGGCTGCAGGACTGGAGCGGCACGCGTCTGCAGGCCGGCGCCTACAACGTGTCCATCAGCCGGCTGTGGTGGAACTGGGAGCCCGACGCGGAGCTGTATCCGACCTGGGCCGACTGGGTGCCGCACCTGCAGGAGGCGTACGGCGTGCGGACGTTGAGCTATGTGAACACGTTCCTGGCAAATGTCAGCGGCAAGACATCTGGGTACAATCGGTCGTTTTACGCCGAGGCGAAGGAGGAGGGCCGCTTGGTGCTGAACGCCACGGCGGACGATGGCTCGCCGTGGGAGTTGACGAGCGGGCCGGGCATCGATGCCGGGTTGCTGGACATCTCGAACGAGACGACTGTGCAGTGGTTCAAGGATCTGTTCAAGCAGCAGTACTACTCCGTCCCCATCTCTGGCGGTGGGTTCCCAATTCTCCCCCTGATCGCTCAACTCACTGACTCACACCTCCCTTCCACCTAGCCATGCAAGACTTCGGCGAATACCTCGATGTCGACTCCAGCGTCAGCATCTCCTCGGGCACCGTCTCTCCCCGCCTCTTCCACAACACGTACCCGCTCGCCTGGGCCAAACTCCTGCGCGAAGCCACGACCGAAGCCGGCGTCGCCAACGACACCCTCGGCTTCCACCGTAGCGCCACCACCTTCTCCGCCCCCTACACCAACCTCTTCTGGGTCGGCGACCAGAACATCGACACGACGCGCGAGGACGGCATGCGTGCGGCCGTCAGCAGCACGCTGCACGTCGGCTTCTCGGGCTTCGCCCAGGCCCACGCCGACGTCGGCGGCTACACCAACACTCTGGCGCCCGTCGGCAACATCACGCGCAGCGCCGCGCTGCTGGGCCGCTGGGCCGAGTCGGTCGGCGCCTTCGCCGGCGCCGCGTTCCGCACCCACGAGGGCAACGTGCCGCAGGTGAATGCCCAGGCGTACACGAACGCGTCGACCCTGGCGTACCATGCCTACGCCGCGCGCCTATATGCCGCCGTCAAGCCGTACCGGAAGGCGGCCTTGGACGAGTACCAGCGGCGGGGGTGGCCGCTGGTGAGGCATCCGGCTGTGTATGCGCCGAATGATACGCTCGCTGTGGCCGTCGTCGATGAGGTCTTTTGGCTTGGCGAAGCGCTGTTGGTTGCCCCTGTGTATGATTTGCGGTCGCAGCGGTTGCCGGTGTGTCTGCCGCATGTCGAAGTTGACAGCGAGGGCGCGGCGGTGGATGGTGGTGTGCGTTACAAGCATTTGTGGACGGGGGAGTTGTTCGAGCCGGGCAAGACTGTTGTCGTTGATGCGCCGTGGGGTAAGCCTGGAGTGTTTGTGAGGTGGCCGTTGAAGGACGGGGAGGATGAGCTGTTGAAGGGACTTTTTGACTTTGTGAAGAAGGAGAATGGGACGGTTTTGACAGCATGAGTGGAAGTTCTCTGGGGGATCAATCGAGTGGACGCTCAATCGAGGCAAATCAAAGATAAGAATCCTTTGAAATGAATACATTTACTGGTCAGTTTGATAACAGCTCATCGGCTTACTGAGGGTGCTTGCGTTCACCCATTTCGATGCGTGATCTCGATCGGTCTGCAGAGGAAGACGGTAGTGTTCGAAGGTTACTGGATTCTCCACGTTGCTTCATTTTCTCTACTTCTTTTGCGGTGTTGCTGCTGTCGAAACAGTGGATATAACAGCTCCCGGCACCATGGGAAAGCCAACTCGGGTTCGACATGGATTGCTTAGCTCGTGTGCCTCAAAAGCCACTGAGCCGTGCCGATCCGTGTGTGCCGCCCTGACCTTTGAAACGCGAGACGTATCAAGCAATTGATTCCATCTACCTGAGGCTTCGGAAGTGCGTCATTGCAGCATTAGGCCTTCATGTTCAGCAACAATGTCCCTACTAACCAGCATGTAGATGGCGTTGGTTGCGACGGCTCGAGCGGCGACCTTGCACAGCCGTCTGTTTCAGAATGCGGGGTTAAGAGGAGTTTTCTGTTGATCGCGGGCTTGTAGTCGATCTGCAACGGAGTTGTGTCCGTGCTGGCGATGATGTGTTCGACGCTGCTAGGCCCGTCCCAGGTCCGAGTTCCTCCAGGTTCGAGAGATGATCCTTGATGGTATGAGATTAGCGAGCACGGGTTGTGTCCAAGCTTCGATCATGGCGCAACTAGCTCGTGACGTATTTGAGATTAATAGAAGTTGGGCTTTGCAGATATTGGGACGATGACGACAAGGGATGAGCAATTGAATGACGTTTGAGAATCACGTCGTGGAGTGTAAGGGAATTGGCAGGTTCAATCAGAAGCCGTCTGCTGGCTGTAAGGCATCCAGATCTGGCCGGCATGCCTTTCCTTTGATATTCCAGCTCAGCGCCGAGACTTCTCAAGTGGCAGCTTTGGAGATGTAGTCACTGAGGTGGCGGCAGCTGCCGTACAAGGATTCTGTGCCATGCTGACGTCCGTTGGCGTGGAAATCGGCTTTACCGGATGCTGCGTAAGTGCATGGGCCGGCCGATAAGCCCTGCAGTCTTCAGGTGGTGCTAGCCGCTGGGCCATCACTTCCCGATTATCCCAATAGCGCCAGAGTAGCTACCGCCGTAACAGGCCACTGGGACGTCAGGCGAGTGCTGCATTATCGTGCGAGAGGGCCTCGGAGCATTGCTCGAACGGTGCTTATCGCACTGCATGTGTGCGACTCTCGATTTTCACAGAAAGGGTAAATGCAGTTCGCCCGGCCGCATGCTCGCAGTGAGCACAAGTGGTGTGGCAACCTTACGAGAGCCGATGACTGCGCCTGTTCCCTACCGTGGTAATCGGACTTCTCAGATGGAGTCAGGGCCGGGCCGGCCGGCCGTTCACGAAACAACCTTTTGCGAGACGAGGCCAGGCCGTGACCGCGTGCGTTGTGGGGTAGATGGCGCAGACGGCGGTTAATGTAGGCGCTTCCGTCGGGGCGCCGGCGCGGCGGAATCGAAGTGATTGGAGCATGAACGGGTGGAAGAATATTGTATCGTCAAAGACTTGCAGACAAGGTTGAAAGGGAAGGTCAAGTGACGCCGGGGCAGAGTCGGAATCCGCAGTAGAGCGGTGATAGAGCGCAGTGGAGTAGCGGAAGCGCCTGCAGAGACGAGAGAAAAGCGGCTGGCGCGTGCGCTCGATCGGCAGGAGCGAGAGAGCACCCCTGCCAAAAGGGCCAAAGCGCCCCGCCCGGCCCATCTGCCGAATCACATCGCTCGCGCGCGCTGCTGCAGCTCTGCGCGTGTCCGTATCCTGCCACTGGTGGCGACGGCACCTTCACATCAGGCAGTAAGCCTGCGGCCAGCCGCTGCTTCAAGTTCTTAGCCTTGGACCGGCGGCCGCAGCACCCCGGCTCCAAACGACCCTGGAGCGCCGACAGCCGCGGACGCGAAGGAGTGGCGCCGTCAGAGGCCGCCACCAAGGGTTCCACGGCCCCCGAGATTCGCTGTTGCATGGCAGCATCGGACAGTAGCGCGGCCGTGGACAGAGCGAGAGAGCTGAGAGCTGCATGGCGACTGGCAGCGGCCCGCCGATTGGCGCCTCGGTCGGTCGACGAATTTCGCAGTCGCAAATCAACGGGTCGCAAGCTCGTGGGCGCGAAGCACGCGGCCTCGGCTGGGCCCTGCAGAGTGACCGTCTACTGTGTAGCTGGAGATCCGTCCCGTTCCAGCAAGTCCTAAGCCCCCCGGCAATCGAAGCATCGTCTGCTAAATTCGCCTGCCACCCTCCCGCTTCTTCACCCTTCTTCTCCTTACCTCTCGGCCTTCCCAGATTGCACCACCGCCCTGTGCTCTGTACCACATCAACGGCCGCTTTTCCAAATATCTACCCTGCCAGCAGCCGGCCTTGACTGCCTAGTCTCGGTCTTCCTCTCCCCCTCGCCCAAATGCCTCTCCTCAAGCTCCGCCATACCCGCAATGCGCGGCAAAACTCAATATCCGCCTCTGAATCTACCTCTCCCACCTCTTCCACCAGATCTTCCCACAGCTCCAATGGCACCGTCAGCACCAATGTCTCCAGCATATCGTCCTTCGACCATGATGACGCTCGCAACAATTCCCTCTTCGGGTCCTGCTCCTTTGACGGCGCCGATTACTTCAGCAAGCTCCGTGAGGACGTAAACGTCTCCGACGACTGCCCCAGCAAACAAACCCTGCATGACGCAGGCGAGATCGTTATATACGACAGTAACGGCGTTGGCAAGCCCTTCAAGAGCTTTTTCCAAGGCGACATGGCCATCGGCCAGCGTCAATTGGTGCTCTTCGTGCGGCATTTTTACTGCGGCGTACGTAGCTCGTCTCCCTCTATCACTTTCCCTCAGACAAACAGTTCCCAAATACTAACTCAACTCAACCCAACCACCACAGGCCTGCCAAGCCTACCTCCAAGCCCTCACCGCTTCGATCGACTCGCAAACCTACTTCACCATGCCCACGCCCACCAACATCATTGTCGTCGGCTGCGGCTCGCCCAGCATGATCCCGGCCTACAAGGCGTACACGGGGTGCCCGTTCCCCATCTTCGCGGACCCGACGCGGTCGCTGTACCGCGCGCTCGGCATGTCCTTCTCGCTCGACATGGGCCCGCGGCGGCCCGAGTACATGAAGGACATTGCGCCGCCGGCGTGGATCGCGGGCCAGCTCAAGCAGGTCGGGCAGCAGACGCGGCGGCAGGGCGTGCGCAAGGCGATGCGCTGCGGCAACTGGCTGCAGGTCGGCGGCGAGTTCCTGTTCGAGGAGGGCGAGGTCGTCTGGTGTCATCGCATGCGGAACTACAGGGATCACACCGAGATCAAGACGTTGAGGCGGATCTTGGAGATCGATGATGACGATTGAACGACGGGATGGAGATTGTTTCGCAATTTTTTTTTTTTGTTTATGTTTTCTTTGTCTGCCGGACTGGAGAGCTGGGGAGGAGCGAAACTGCGACGGTTGCTCGCCATCGTTCGTTCGTTCGCGGTGGCGGCCGGCTTCGCACACCATCCTCTCGAACATACGGACGCCAGGTCGGGCGGGAGGGTGGGCTGCGGTCCTGTGCAAGGGATGATGCAGCTGCGCGACGTTGCCGCCCCCTCGGGACGTGACGCTTGCACGCAATTGCAAATCGCAGTGTGCACCGCAACACCCTGGGGACGAATCCTCCACCCCGGACCAGCCGCGGCGAAGAAGCATTCGAAATTTTCCGGATGCTGACACGAGACGACGCGAATTAGGGGGCGGGTGGGGGATGGAGTCGGCCGAACCGGCATCTCCGATTGAGCCGCAGCAGGGTCGAGGCCGAGGATGGGGAAAAAGCAAATCAGGAACCAATGGTTGCGGACATGTCCGGTCTTACGTGGCACGGCGTTTGGTGGCGCAGCGATGAGTCGGGCTGCCGGAGATTTCTTTTGCGCCTCCTCGCTCTCGTCTTACCCCCCTTTCTACTTACGCGCGCATGACCAGACGCGGCAAGCGAAGGTCATGAGGTGGAGGAAAGCTAGGGAGAAGCGAGAGGCGTGTGGATGGAAGCGAGGGGAGAGGTGGGGCGCATTGAGGGTGGTGCGCAATGCTATGCACGGCTATGCATGCGCGCATGTAAGAGCTGCATATGCGGAGTCGGGTCCGGGCCGGAAGGGGAGATCAATGATCAGCAAGGAGGCAGTGTTGATGTGGGAAAGGCAGCTTGATACAGATGATGTTTGGTATGAAACAGCGGTAGTCATGATTTGCCATGGTCTTTACAGAAAGAAATCAACATGTTTCTCAAATTTCGCTCTTGTTGCTGCCAAACGCCAGGAAAGCAGGAGCCATTCCGTCTGACATGGCCACGATTGAGCGCTGACGCTCTTCACTGAACCACAGGTGGACCCCCCGCCGATCCGTATCTCATACATCTGTCATCGTTGACGCAACTGTCGTACAACCACCACTCGCTTCATCGAGATAGGTACCCGCAACAAGATCGACGTTCCCGCGTCCTTCCACCTGTCGATCCCCAGCTCGGGCCTTCCATTCCTCGCCTCCGAAAGGGCAAAAAACGCATGGCATATCGTCGGCAAAGTCGTGCACCTTGTGGAGCACGTCAAACAAAAGAAATTATAGAATTCGGTTCCATGGTACAGAGGTGTGGATCTCCACGTAAACCCCGGTGTTTCAGCTTATACCTAGCGACCGAATGCGCCGAAGCAAACATGAAGGAAATACGAATCGAGAGGGGTACGTGCGAGCGCACTTATCAGCGGTGCCGCGGCTGGGACCCGTGTACCGGGGACCCGGGCCACACGGAAGGGACAATACCAAGCTACGGCGTTAGCCGGTTTTTGACAACGCGATTGGCGACTGTCTCTCTGGCAATCTACAAATATAGCTTTGGAGGACGAGAGTTATTATTAGATGTTGAGGCTTGGACTTCTTTTCGCGGTCCAGCGGTTGAGGCGTCAGCTTCTAGTAGGGTGTACCTGGCCGCGAGCCAGCGCCTGGTTGGCTGAACCAAAATTTCCGGATCCGGAGCGGGGAAGAGGCTGGGGGGCAAACGTCGCGCATGTGAAGAGCAGCGCGGATCGACGGTGTGCGAGAAGCGTGCATCATCTTGCATATTTATGGATTTTCCGTCCACTTTTCTTACGTCTTCTCCGGTATTGTTGAGAACTGCACCAGAATTTTTGAATAAGGATGCTCCTATATGCAAGACTGCCGGATTGCATGGATTACGTAGTATACAAGAATGTACTATTCATGAAATCGACAGATGGGCATTTTCCGGTACAATCTATAGCCAAACCCTGGTAGTGACGATGTGGGCAAACAATACACATCAATGTAGCCCACTTTCACATGACAGCTAATATACATCAAAGGAACTTAAAATAGACCTTCTCGTAACAAACCTCAAGCCAGAGTAGCACTCCATCCCAGTATTCGTCAGTATCTGTGTCGGATACACGGCCATTGGTCCACGATGGACTGCAACGCGGCGTCGTACTTCCGCAGTTCGACAGCTCGCTCCCCACCCTGCACACGAGCATCCATGAACTCAACCCGTCGTCGTCGTCGGCGTAGGGCTCACCACTCCCACGCGATCGAACGTCAGAGTCCCCGTCTCCCTTGTCAGTTTCCACTCAACAATCTCGGGCCTGCCATCGAGTTCCTCCAGCGCGTAGACATGCCCGACCTGGTTAGCCACGATGGGCGAGAGCGGGATGACATTCTCCATGCCTTCGACCGTCTCAGTCTCGGCCCAGTGCCTGTCCGGCCCGCCGTCGAGGTACGCCATCATCACGTCTCCGTCCTGCTTCGTGGCCAGCACCTGCACGTACCGCAGGTCGTCCAGTCGGCGCGCCATGGCCGCTATCCGGCCATCCGTGTCCACGACCAAGTCCACTGTCCAGCACGGGGGGTCAGCAAATACAGCAACGGAACACACACCAAAGCACAAGCACACAACACATCCCCCCCGGCCGGCCACTCACCATCCATATCCGACACATTCCACGCCGGCTCGGGCTCGACGCCGAAACACACCTCGCGCAGCCTGCCCCGCGCGCTCAGATACATGGCGACGTACGGCTGCGAGTCGTTGACGCGGGCGAGCGGCAGCACCGGGACCAGAGCGTACGCGGTGCCGGCATCCGCGCCCACGCCGCGCGACGGGAACGTGTCGTAGCCGTAACGGGCCGTGTACGGGTACGGTAGTTGCTCTGGTCCGGCGTCGGCGCCACCTGCCACGTCTGCCCGATCATGCGGTTCTTGACGAAGCGCGCGCGGATCCGGTTGGTGCCGGCGTCGAGGTAGCGCAGGCCGAATTCGCTTTCTACTTTGTTGTTTTCCTGGAAGTTTGGGGGTTTTTGAATTCTGGCTTTGTGGTCTCGGTGCGCGCGGGGGTTGGTGTCGCTGCTTACCGTTACGCTGGCTTCGGGGAAGTAGTTGAAGGCTGCTATTGGAGTTCCGTGTTTGGGGGAGGTGCCGGTGGTGTTTACTTGGGAGAGGCTCCACGCACTTCCGTCTGAGGCTTCGCGATCGGCCATCCATATGTCGAGGGGTTCGTCTTGGAAATACACTTGTGAGTGCTCCTTCTCTTGCGGGCCCGTGTAGTTTGTGGCAGAGAGCTGTGAAAAAAATGCAACCCGTCCGCTGGTATCGGTGGCAGTATTGGTACCGTTACTGTCGCCGCTGCTATTCGAAGACGAGTCCTTTTTGTTCGTGGACACGCCAACGCCAACACCGACGGCGACACCGATGACGATGGCGAGGATTACGGCAAAGAGCACAAGCCAGAATGTTCTTTTGCGCAGCCCGCATGTTGTTTGGGGTTTACTCTGTTCTGGGACTCCTGCATCACCGGCCCCGTAATAGTTCTGGACAACCTCCGGATCATCGTGGTTTGGTCTGACCTCTGGAAGGTTGTCGCCAGACTTCACCTGGGGGAGGTCCTCATTCGATTTGACCTGTGGAAGATTTGCGCTCTCGTCAACCTCCAGTGTGCTGTATCCGCCGGCTTGCGTGGGCTTTTGGTCCATGGCGATGTCGGGACAGTGGATCCTTTCTCAGCTTCAAACTGCGGGGAGCGCTCATTTTGAGCAATCCTACAAACTCATGCCGGGGAAATACATGGTGATCTTTGGGGGCGGTCCTGCAAGCCGTCGATCCTGGTGTGTTGCACCGACCACGTCGAGCGGAGGCTGGCCGTTGCACGGCAAGCCAACATGGTACGAATTCAGATGATAGGTTGACTTCTCTTGGCCGAGAGCTTGGCACCTGTGGCGCCTATGCATGGTCAACAGGGGGCCGAATGAAACCGGAAAAGAGCGGCAGCTTGGATATTCCTACACGCTCCAAATGGCAGACCGGGACTTGGCGTCAGACTTGAATTGAGTAGATCAACATGCTGCCACGCAGCGGTTATAAAGAACCCTAATCGCATGAATATACTCTGCGTTGACTTACGTCAAGGCCATCAGGCGCTACGCTCAACTCCACCTACAGTATCATAGGCATCCATCTACCGTTAAGCAGATTTCTGTAAATCAGCTCCGACAACCTCGATGCCGAACCGACCTCCAGACTGCCGCGACAAACTAAAAAGCTTCCCGTCCAGGATCCCGCGCCGAGCCATCTCATCATCGTCCATCCATTCAACCCCGTCGGGAAAGATGCCGCTTCGCCCCGAAGTCCCGCATCGAGATTGAAGGTTCTCTTCGGCCCCTTCACCACGATGCATCCCCAGCGCGGTATCCCCCGAAGACACCACACCGGCACTCAACGCATCATCTCCCGCCCCGGCCCCGTCGCCGTCCCGGCGGCGATACCGGTCCAGCCCCTCCTCCCCTTCCTCGCCCTCCTCCCGACTTCTCCCCGCGCTCGGGTCTGATCCGCCGCCATCTCGAGAAACACCAAGGCCATCATCCCTCACAGATCCCGAGCAGCGGCGGCGGCGGCGGTGGCGGTCACCAGGTGCCGCAACAACCGCGCTCCCACTCCCACTCCCACTCCCACTCCGGCGGCGCCGCCCCCGATCCCCGTCGCCGTCCGCCCAAACACCACCACCGCCCACCAGCAACGCCGCAACGCCCGCGACGGAGCACGGGTTATGCGGCAGCAGCTCCGCCGTGCGCATCAGGACCCACGACGCAGCCGCGCACACGGCCATGACGGCCAGCATCGCCTGCAGGGCCGCCTTCGGGCCGGCGTTCTGCAGGACCCTCAGCTCCTGCGCGCTCAGCACCCCCTGGATCTGCGGGAAGGCGGCACCGTCGCTGATGTTGAGGCTCTCGCGCATCTTGAGGGACAGCACTTGCGCCATGTACCTGCCGTAGAGGCGTTTGGTGGCGTCGACCAGCCGCGGCGCGTTGGCCGGGCCGACGAGCTCGGGGGCGGGGATGCCGTGCGCGCCGTGGACGACGGCGGTGTAGAAGGCGTCGAGGCCGGGGACGGAGAAGGTGGAGCCGTTCCTGGTGGACAGGAAGGCGGAGTGGAGGGGGTAGGTGACGGGGTACTCGAAGACGTCCGACCCGTTCGCGAGGGGGTTGACGAGGTACCGGGCCGTGGATTCGTCCGGGACGGGCGGGTCCGACGCGTCGATCTCGAGGCCGGGGAGGAGGAGGCGGACGCGGGTCGAGACCTGCTGCATGTGCTGGGTGCAGGTGAAGGCGGTGATGGCGGCGGGTTGGTAGGTGGGTGCGGGCCCGAAGGTGCCGAAGTAGAAGGCGAGAGAGGAGCAGCCGGGGCGGGGGCCTGGCACGCCGTCGAGGTAGTCGTCCGGGTATGCGATGGGCAGTCCCTCTGGCGGGTAAGTCAATTGGTTCATGGCCGCGCCGAAATCGCGAGGGAGAAGATTGCCGTAGTTGTCGAAGTAGTAGGGCGTTTCGGATTTGTTGCCAGTGCACGTCTTGGTCATTTCCGACTGCATTGCGAAGTCTTTGTTGAAAATTTGTGTGTTGGTCGTGTTTTGCATTACGATGGTCTTCTGAGGATCGGCGAGAGTGCACTTTAGAACAGCCCTTTGTGCCGGAATGACGACAGACACACTCCTGCCCAACTCGTAGATGGATTTATCATTGTTGTTGACAGAGACGGAGGGAAATGACAGATCATCGTACGTCCATGCCGGATATGAGAGGTTCTGCCATGATATAAATCCCAGCACTGCTGCGGCGTTCCCGTCGGAATAAATATTGCCGTACCACTCAGTTCGAAAGCCATCAGAGCGGCTCAAAGCGACATCGGTTGATTTGTCCACAGTCTCCAGAGTATAGAGGCCAGACACTGCAATCGTGAGAAAGCCAGCAATAATTGATGCAAATGAGGTGGCACACGCCGCGAAGTGCCTTCTTCGGATGCTTTGGAAGGCTTGGAACAGCGGCCACCTTCCGAGGTCGTTGCTTTGGATGCATCTGCCCGGCGGGCAAGGTCGGTCCCGCATGGCTCTGTAAGGCGACAGGAGTGTGATGTTAAAGTTGAGAGCGGATGCCAGTGCTGCAATGCCCACCAGGATGAGAGTTGGAACAAATGTTGCCGCGTACCGTCCACTTTCCCTGTTGGAGAGGTCGATTCCGGCAAACCCGTGGTGCTTGTCTGACATTTGCTGAAGAACCTCCAAACCGCAAATTGTGAGCAAGGCTAAGAGCAGGGCTCCAGCTCTAGCCCATGGCTGCAACGGAAGTGGACGCCACTGTGTAGTTTCCTTCGAGCGATGCTTTGGAACGTCGGGCCGGCGATTTGCTGCAGATGTCCCTGGTACGAGAATGGTATATGTGTGAGTGCCATCCTTGAGAACTGACGCTATTGTCTCCTCTCTTGGGATTTTCTTCTTGTCAACAGGAAGCGGGTCAGTCAGCAGTGCCTTAAAATCCTCACTCGAATTGAGTATGGCGGCGATTCCGAGGATGCTGTTCGGTTCCCTCGGGACCACATCCCACGGCCTCATATAGACCATGGAAAGTGCGATGAGAGAGCCTAGTATGAGACAGACGGCCATAACCATGACAGGCACTTCCTTGACCTGAAGTCTATCTTGCCTGCACAGAATGCTACCGTTTGCTTGCTCACTGTTTGATCTCATCAGATCCTGAGCAGCAAACTGGACCGCAATTCCCTTGAAGGCGCCCTCGACTTGTGGGATCATTGTCTGCGTGTCCATGAGCCATTGGAGGTATGGTTCCTGAACGTTGGAGACTCCTTGAAGTAAAGGAAGCGCTGCCAAGTTAAGAAATCGGTGGTCACTCTCGGACTTGGGTGTTGTAAGAACGCCGCTGAAAGAAGCGTTCATTACAGCGTCGAATAAGACGGCAGGGTCAAGTTTTGAAGTATTGTTACTTTTTGGTGTTCCTTCACTGCTCAGAGGCTGGACTTGAGTATTCTTCAGCCGCGAGGAGCGGTCCAATGAAACTTGGATGCTTCTGGTGGAATAACTTGGTCTGCACATTGCAGCACTGCCACCTGGTTAACTTAAGCCAATCATCTGGATCAAGAGTATTTACCTGTAGTTGAAAGTGGCTTCTGTTCCAGCTTCGCCATAGATAAGCGCGAAAACTGTGACGAGATACCATGGACCACCCGGGCAGGACAGAGGTCTTGTGTCTCCGGTGTAGTATACGCTGTGAGGAGTCTGAGGGCTTGAGCCGATAATGCTCGCGGCTTGCCTGGCAAGAACCATTCTCTCCAGTGCCGTGCAAGGCTTCGCCTCAAAAGTTGCGTTGATAGCCGGTGCATTGTCCACCCATATCCAGTCCTTCAGGGTAGCAGGCTCGCAGGATAGTTGGGGAAAGAAGCCCACAGTTTGACCACTGTATTCAACTACCTCTGACGGGGCTTCGGATAGGATCGGTTCGAGGGGTTCTAAAGCGAAGTCCGATGTGGTCCAGTCTGGGTACGTGAGGTTTGCACTGTGGATCCCGTTGTAGACTGCACCAGCCGTGCTGAAGTTGCTTTCCAGTTGGTCTCTTACAGGGACATGGGAGAAATCGAACTGCGCCTTGTTCAAGAGAACCATCCCCTTGGCCACTGTGTCCGTCGGCTCTAAAACCAAAAGGCCGGTCGACAAGACTTTCTGCTCAAGGAGATTTTGGCTTGTGTCAGCAGGCTTGTCCAAAGCAAGAAGGAGTTCGCCGAATTCCTTACCGCTGTCTGTAAAAGAACGCATCCGGCAACGGTCAGAGTGACTGGCCACTCCCGATGTTTAATGGATGATGCCCAGTACTGCGGCAAGATTGGAGAGATCAAATCCAGGAAAAGGGTGCGGTCGGCTGTCGCTCCTCTACGGAGGTTGCACCAAGGCTGAAGTAATCTCGTGAAGAAGTCGACCTGGGTCCATAGTGCCAGGAGGATGACCAGCACTGTCAAAGTTAGTGGATATCGATTGGCTCGGAGATGACTTTACCGGTAGTGGGCAAATATTTCCAAAAGTATTCCGCTTCATTGCTTCTGGTGTACGACGCAACGCCTTGGAACTTGACGGATAGAACATGAAGAATCAGGATGGTTATTGCTGAGACACCGAAGAGACAGGAACAGGCTCCCAAGGCCAGCCTGTGGAGCCAGAATGGGTTCCAAAAATTCCTGGAGCTGTCGGAAGGAGGCGCGGAAATAGTTGGCGCTGGGGCCAAAGCCTCCCTGTGGCCTTCAATTTGGAGTTCCAGAGGCGATACTGTGCTGTTTACCATGTTGCATAGACTGGGTGTAAAGGGATGATGTCCGTATGAAGGACAAGGCCGAGGCGAGTCTCCCTGTTCTTAAGACTACAGAGAGTTATTTTTGCCATGATTTCTTAGGCCGAGCAACTCGTCACACCCACCCAGCTCAGCTCGTAGCCTTGTGTCGCTGTCAATCTGGTTGATGGTTTGGCGAGTTCAGCCTTGTGGGGGCAGAAAGCATAGCAGGCAACCAAATTGCCTTGGTAGTCACACCAATTGTGCCGATCTCCTGCAACCTGTAAGGTCTCGCGGTGGCAGTGCTGTGTACTAAATTAGAGTCCACAGTCGACTGCAAATCCATCCTGATTTCATGGGTAGTGGGATCCAGGTTGTGCAGGCTTATCCGGACGGTCGCTTCAACCGCCCCTGCAGGAAATGTGGATCTGTACGCGGCACGATCGAAGCGGGTAGGACGACGAGAAGAATGTATGTATGTATGGAGCTCGCGGGCGGGCGGGAAACGTTCGGCATGACGTCACATCAACACCTCTGACCCAACAAGGGGCCCTGGTGCTATCTCAAATCTTGACAAACAGCACCATTGCTTCCCCTTCGCCATTCCATGACTTTCGCCACGCCTAATGTCATCGAGCCGAGTCAAGAACAGAGCCATCCATCGTACATGTCAAGTAATCATTGAAAGATGCAAGACGCTATAGGCGAGGTGTGCCATCCGCACGAAGCCAAAGAGCACTTCCTCCATTATCTGAAAAAGGAAGTCTTCCACCTCAACTTCTACCGCATGCACATGCTGTACTTCGTCGTCGTCATCGTGGTTGCATCTCTTATTGTATACGGAGAGGGTCTCGCCAATGGCAGTCCGCTCGAATACATAGACGCGCTCTTCCTTTGCTGCAGCGCCATGACGACCACTGGTACGCTCCATCATCACTTCCATCCAAGACAGCCACTGACCGTCCAACCAGGACTCAACACCGTCAACTTCGGTTCATTGACCGCATTCCAGCAGGCCGTCCTCTGCGTCCTGCTCGTCATCGGCAATGTCCCCTTCGTCTCGTCCTTCGTCGTCATCATCCGCCGCCACTTCTTCCGCCGTAAGCTGGCAGACGTCGTGCAGCATTCCCGATCCGGTCGCCAGATGGTTCGAGACGTGGAAGAGCAGGACGAAAGAGAACATGACCATCACCATCACGACGCCGCTCGCCTGCGAAGACGCACCAAACAGCGCCACGACGACGGAGACAGCGAGCAACGACCCCTCCGCAGCGCCTCGGAACCATCCCACCGCAGAGAAGAGACGAAGAAGCCACCGGGCCAACGCCACTACCACTACGCCTCCGGCCGAGGCTTCTTCCCCTGGCCATGGGAGTCCCACACCGTCCAACGCGTCTTCCACTCGGCCTTCCACAGCCTCCAAAAGGAGTGGCACCCGCACGACCGCTCCTACATCTCCTTCCCCGCCGACCTCGACTCGCGCGGCCGCTTCCGCAACCTCAGCGAGCACGAGCGCGCCGAGCTGGGCGGCGTCGAGTACCGCGCGCTCTCGCTCCTCCTCCCGCTCCTCGTCGTCTACCAGCTGTTCTGGTACGCGCTGGGCGCCGCCATCCTCGTCCCCTACGCGTACCGCGACCGCATCCGGGCCATCCTCGACGCCGCGCAGCCCGGCAACCTCAGCCCGGGCTGGTGGGCCGTCTTCGCCGTGGCGACGAGCTTCTCCAACGGCGGGCTGAACGTGCTCGACGCCAACTACATGCCGTTCGCGGGCGACGCCGTCGTGCTGCTCGTCAGCGGCGCCCTCACCGTCGCCGGCAACACGCAGTTCCCCGTGCTCCTCCGGCTGGCCATCCGGGCCCTCTCGCGCGGCGGCGGCGGCGTCGCCCCGGCGGGCTCGCGGCTGCGCCAGACGTGCCTCTTCCTGCTGCACCACCCGCGGCGCTGCTTCATCTACCTCTTCCCCGCCAGGGAGACGTGGTACCTCTTCGCGATCCAGCTCGCCATCGACGCCGCCATGTGGCTGCTGTACGAGGTGCTCAACCTCGGGCTGCCCGCCTTCGACGCCTCCCCCCTCGGCGCCCGCCTCCTCGACGGCCTCTTCCAGGCGACCGGCCTGCGCAACAGCGGCGCCTACGTCGTCGGCGTCGCCTCCCTCGCGCCCGCGCTGCTCGTCGCCTACCTGGTGACCATGTACATCTCGGCCTTCCCCATCGTCATGGCGCTGCGGCAGACCAACACGTACGAAGAGCGCTCCGTCGGCCTCGACTCCTCCACCACCTCGTCCAGTCTGAGCACCCACCTCCGCCGCCAGCTCGCCTACGACCTCTGGTTCCAGCTCCTCGCCTGGTTCCTCATCGCCGTCATCGAGCGACCGCGGCTTCTCCAGCAACAAACCAACACCACCTTCACCCTCTTCGCCATCTCCTTCGAAGTCGCCTCCGCCTACGGCACCGTCGGCCTCAGCATCGGCGTGCCCGGCGCCGACTGCAGCCTCAGCGGCGCCTTCCGCCCCGCCAGCAAGCTCGTCATGCTCGCCGTCATGCTGCGCGGCCGCCACCGCGGCCTGCCGCTCGCCGTCGACCGGAGCATCCTGCTGCCGGGCGAGGCCCTGATGGCGCGCATGGACGCCGAGTACAACGAGTGTGGCCGGTGGAGCGACGAGGAGGAGGCCGAGGTGAGGCGGGATGAGGAGGGGGGGAGTGGGAGTGGGAGTGGGAGCGGCGGCGGTGGCGACGGTGGAGGAGGTCGGGCTGGAGGGTCTGGGAAGGTGAGGCGGTCGGATGGAGAAGAAGAAGAAGAAGAAGAGCAGATGCATTTTGAGATGACTTGATAGATGTGCAATCTTCTTAGACAAGTAGAATGGCGAGTAAACACACCTCTGATGATGCATCAGCTGGAAGTTCGTCAGTGAAGATTCAGCATACGCCTCTTTCACGCCTTCCTACCTGATTGTAATGGACCGATCAGCTGCAAAATCGCGTGCTTGCCATCCCACGGCATCCAGGTGGAATGGGCATTGCAACCTGGAATTGTCGTTGCAGTAGGTTATTCAGTCGAGTCACCTTGAACACCCACAAATTCCTGCAGACACACAGACCATCCCAGGCTTCATCAACCGAAGAAACCGAAGAATACCATGCCCAGTTTTACTCCCTGGAATTCTGCTGCTATATCCTAGCTCTTTTCTCCATTCCGAGCCTTCGGATTTAGGCATTGAGATGCGGTGTCTGTTGAAGTGCTAGCAATATCAAGACAAATTCGTAACAGCTGGAGCATGAGTGCTTGATTATTCTCAAAGCGAGTATTGTCCTAAGAGACCAGTGAATGGTTTCTCATCTGCCAACTGCAAAGCGACACGACTTGTGATAGAGTTAGTAGTACATGACCAGGACACAATACAGTCGGCAGTGCCTTGATATCAATGACTTGAGTCTTTGGTGGTGCCAGACCAAGTCGAACAGCAGTGAAATGCAAAAGAGAATCGATTGTGGGATATTGGTCTTCGCGCGGTCAAAATAGCCAGTTGAACTATCTATCTTGACGCCGGGCAATTCGGAGCTATGCACAATAGTACAGTCCCGGCAAGGACGAGATGATCTTCGATTACCACGAATGCATTTAGAGGACGGAAAGGTCGCCGAACTTCTCCTGTTGGGGTGTAAGCAAGTCTGAGCCCCCAACGCATCATGCACGCAGTTGTTGACACGCACCTTGTAGCCGGGGACGGCCCAGCGGCCCTTGCTGACGAGCTGCTCGGTGCGCTGGTCGACGTCGGGGCGAGCAGCGGCAACCTCGTCCTGCATTGGAGACGCCAATCGTTAGCCAAATTAATCCAACCCCCAACCCTGACCCGACTCCATCCCAGATCCCGGTGTATACGCACCACGGTGAGGTCCTCGAAGGGCCTGGCCTCCTCAATGTTCTTCAGCGTCTTCTCCAGCTCGCGCAGCTCAACGTCGACGGCGCCCTTGGTCTCCTCGGCGCTCTTCACGGCCTGCGCCTCGAATGCCTCGATGGACTTGATCTGCCTCTGGACATCGTAGGTGGCGGGCTTGAAGGCGTTGAACTCCTTCTCGATCTGGTCGACGATGGCCTGGTTCTTGAGGACGCTGCGGTAGCGGGCGAAGTCGACCGTGGTAGGCTGCTCCGACAGCACCTGCACCTTGCGGCGCGCGTCGTCGTTGCGCTTCTTGAAGGCGGCGAGCGAGGATGCGGTCGCACCACGCAGGTTCAGCTGGGTGCCCAGCTTCGTCCAGTCGAGTTTGAGGGCTGCGCTGCGCTGCACGGGTGGGAGGAACGTTAGCCGCTTTGCCCAATTGCTCCGGCACCGGGGGTCTCTTCAACGCGGATGCGTCGCGGCGACAATGGTGGTCGGCACGGACTGCGACGGAGTCAACGGGGGGATTGCACGTACTCCGACGGCCATTGTGATGGTTGCGATGTTGGTGATGAGTGGAGATACCGGGCTGGCAAGGACGAAGTCGGCTGCGTTTTCGAGCTTCCCGCAGGCCCGTCGACGCCAAGCCTCGCGCACGTGACGTCTCGCTCCCGCACCAAGGTCCGCAATGGGAGACACCACTGTGCACGGCTGCCCAATTGGCCGCTTATTGCTGCGATTCTGAAAGCATAGCCACTCGGGGCCTGATATCATGGCGGGGTAGTCATCAAAACAGCAATTGGGGCAAACACGGCCGCGTCTGAGCACAATGAAAAGCTTCAGCCTCGAAGGAACTTTTTAGATTTTACCACGGCTCCGCAGAGTCCAATGGCTCCTATCCTAGGTCGCGGCCCAGCCCAGTGCCTTTATCTTGTACAGATGCCGGTAAGCCCTTCGCCCAGCCTTCGCTCCGGGGATAATGAAAGCGCGCATCACTGCGCCTCAGCGTCCGCGTTTCCGCGAACTTATATGCTGAGGGCCATGATGGAGTTGACAATGTCATTGTCGTTCTCCTTGAGCGCCTTGACGGCCTTCTTCCGCGAGACGCTGGCCTGCTGCATGACCAGCTCGATGTCCTTGGCCTCGAGACCGGACTCGTCGACCTCCTCGCCGTCATCCTCCTCCTCCTCCTCCTTCTTCTCCTCGACGGCGGGCTCCTTGCCCTTGCCGTGGTCGTGGCCCTCGTGCTCACCGGCAGCCTCGGCCTGAGCGAGCTGCTGGGCAGCGGAGGCCTGGGCGGCGGCGTTCAGGTCCTCGATCTTGGCCTCACCGAAGATGCTGCCACATTGTTACTAGTCTGCTCCAAGTTTGTGGAGTTTTGCATATGCTTACATCCAGGTGTTGCTGTTGGGGGACTTGTAGACGTCGGGGTTGTTGATGACGAAGAGGATCTACGTTCAACCAGTCAGCAAAAGCTCCAGAATATGCGCATCGCGCTCGCAGCTGCTCCGGTGTTGCCTGTGGCTCCGGCGCGAGCTGCAAAGGCGCCAATGCCGCAGCCGCAAGGCTGCAGAAGAGGATGCAGGTTCCCTAGCTACAAACGACTCACGTTCTTGGGCCTGCGGAGGGTGACGCGGGTGATGCCCTCGATGTGCTTCAGGCCGAGCTTCGCGATGGCCTTGCGGGCCTTCTTCTCGTTGCGCGAGTGGACGGTGACCTGGGCACCAGCGGGGATGCTGGCATCGCCGGCACCCTCGTCGCCAGACTCGGAGCTGGACTCATCCTCGACCTCGGCGACCTTCTTCTCGGGCTCGTCGGGGAGCTCTTCGACACGGGGGTTGGACATGGTGGGCGGTTTGTTGGTGGAGCGATGCTAGGGTTGTCGTCGCCGGGCGTTGAGCTGTTGGCGGGACTGAAAACTGCTTGTGCGCGGGAGCTGCTGCAAGCGAGACGGTGTGATGCCATCCATCACCGCACCAACCCCGCAACCAGCCAGCACCTTCCGCAACCCCAGCCCCAAACAAATTGCTACGACAAGCGCAATGCATTTTTCGCCGTTGGATTCGATTGCGATGCTTGTCTGAAATCACTTTGCGCACGCTCCGCATCCTGCGCTCGCGAATAGCCGCGTTCCGTCGCCTCACCCCAACTGCTGCAGTCCCTGTAAACTCACCTTTCACTTAACAGGATCTTGCATGAGCATGGTTACTTTCAGTCTCTGCATGCCCCCGTCTCGGAATGCCTATTGGCTCACGCAGAGCTATTCGTGCATCACCGTGCGGCCATTGAAGCAGCTCCGAGCTGAGCACATGGACTAACCCGAATGCTGCAATCCGTTCTCCGTTCCTTCATTTTTACAAACATCACTTTCCGAATAGTTGTCCCATTACCTCGTCCACTTTTTTCTACTTGCTCATACATCGGCTCATCGCAAAGGCGTCACATTTCGTGCGCGGCTGACATGTTCGTCCGGAGGGCTTGGCAAATCCCTGTCTCTCCACGTCCGGACGAAAACTTGATCCATCTTTCTTACACCCATCACTGCATTTGCAGTCCAACCTTTTTAGTATCTGCATGATCCTTCCGGACCTCCAGATATCCGCGTCCGCGTCGTATGGCGTAGGCGTTTGTCATCAGGCGGGAATGTCAGACGTCCACCAAGCGCTGGACAGCGCAGCCTGCCACTTGAGCATATAAAGCTACAAGATCGCAGCACCCGCCCTGATTTTCCCCCTCTATAGCAAAATCAATCTTTCCATCTCCATATCACACCCAGAAATACATACCCAAGTCTTCATCCAGCATCTCCCCCACCATGTCCACCACCACAACCCCAGCAGTAGCACCACCACCACCCACCACGCCCCCAACCATGCGCGCCTGGACCTACACCCGCCGCGGCCCCGTCGCCGAGGTCCTCCACCTCTCCCCCGCGCACCCAACCCCCGCCCTCTCCCCCACAACCCCCAACATCCTCGTCCGCATCACCCACGCCTCCCTCACCCCGTCCATCGGCCACCTGATCCCGCTCCTCCCCTTTCTCCGCCCGGGGCACCCGCGGCCCTCGATCCCCGAACTCTCCTTCACCGGCACCGTCGCGGCCAGCACATCGCTCACACCGTCCCACCTCTCGACGCCCGGCACGCGCGTCTTCGGCACGCTCCCGCCGTCGGCGTCGCTGCTGCGCGGCGCGGGCACGCTGGCCGAGTACGTCGTCGCGGCGCCGGCGGCCGTCGGCGTGTGCCCGGGCGGCCTCGCGCCCGAGCACGCCGCGGGGCTGGACGGCAACGGGCAGACGGCGCTGCTGATGTGCCGGCGCGCGCTGCCCGGCGTGGTCGCGGGCGGCGGCCGCGTCTTCGTCAACGGCGCGACCGGCGGCGTCGGCACCATGGTTGTGCAGCTGGCGAAGCGCGTCTTCGGCGCCGCCGAGGTCGTGGCGACGGCGTCGGGCGAGGACGGGTTCGCGCTGGTGAGGGGGCTGGGCGCGGACCGTGTGGTGGATCATCGGGAGGAGGAGAGCGGACGACGACGGCGAGGAGGGGGATGGAGAAAGGGAGATGGGGTTGCGGGGTGGTTGGCGGAGGAGTACGGCGGGGGTGGGGACGAGGGCAAGTTCGATGCCGTGTTGGATTGTGTGGGGGTGCAGGTGTTGTTTGAGAGGAGCCCGGAGTACTTGAAGGAGGCCGGGGTGTTTGTAAGTGTCGGGGCTATGGAGGGGATTCTCACGACGCTGTTTTGGAACGTGCCGATGAATTATTGGTGGCCGAAGGTGCTGGGAGGTACGCCGAGGAAGTTCATCTTCCAACAGACGCCTATAACTCCGGAGCGTAGGGAGGAGTTGGTGAAGCTGGTGGAGGAGGGCAAGCTGAGGAGGGTTGTGGACAGTGTGTTTGATATGGAGGATGTTCTCGGGGTAAGTGGGGCCCCACTGTTCAAACGCGTGGACTGCACCAGAGCAATGAGACAAGACAAGCTAATGCATGTACAGGCTTACGAACGAATCCTTAGCCAACGGGCAAGAGGGAAAGTCGTCGTCAAGGTGCAAGATGAGTAAATGTCTCATCCAGACTCTGCATTGTGGACTTTCGGAGTTCCGGGGTAGCGCTCCGTGCGGCCCAATTGCTGCATCTGATATGAGCAATCATGAGTGGTGTTACCGCAATGGTTTGCAAAAGAATCGTTCCTTCTGTACCGCACAAAAGGGCGATGTGTACTTCCTACGTGAACAGACGCAGATCCCAGTTTTGAAGGTGTACAAACAAATCCAGACATGAGTTCCAGTAGCCACATAAGCATAATTTCTCAGCTGAATGTATATAGGCTCGATTGCTAAAGCCGCTATGACCAGTGAGATTACCCGGCTCGTTGTCGTCCTGATTTTGAGTTATAGGCGGTATCGTTCCACGAGATCTACGATGTGTTAAGGCTCGGGCACTAGACTGAGTAGCGTGTATTTCCGTGCATGTGGCATCAAAATCTCCAATAAAGCGAAGATCCACAAGGGAGCATCGGGCACTTCGGGTAGGATGTCTGGATCATCGTCATAACACCGCCTGCACATTAGAGCCCATGACACTGTCTTCAAAAATAAATCCCATACGCCCCGCTTGTCCGGATTTGCATTCATTTTGAGAACCTTGGATACTTGATATCTTTTTATGAACCGTCTCCATTGTGTTCTCGGGGGTGGAAAATGCCGCGCAGGATCATATCGACCGCAAAAGACCTTCTCCAGTGTGATGCCGTAAAACAACCCGTCCTTTAGAACCCCGTCTCACCGATGGAACATTTTACGCCTTGGCGGAGGCACGGAGCTTGGCGAAGTTCTTCTTGACCTCGTAGTTGGCCTGAGGGTCAAAGATGTCAGCAAACAATTCTCATCTCTGCGCGCGAGTTGGAACCGAGGCGGAGTGTTGCGGAATATTGTGCGCGACACGCCCTCTAGGCTCCATTTCGCCTTCGGAGTTCCGATTCCGGGGGGCACCAACCTGCTTCCTCAACCTCATGACCTTGAAGCGCTCAAAGTCGTTCAGCGCCCTGCGCTTGGCGATCCTGTCCTTGTTCTTCGCCCATGCGCTCTCGCCGAACTTCTTCTCGACCTCGGTGGCCTCCCAGACCTTCTTGACGACACCGTTGCGAGCACCGCGGGGGAGCTTGGGGATGACGATGGGAGTCAGGGACAGGTGGGAGAGAGGAGTAGCGTGGCGGGGCACAGTCTTCTCGGCGGTGGAAGCGGGACCATCGACGAGGACCTGCGGGAGAGTGAGTATTCGACTCGGTGATTCGGGGACCGCGCAGCGGGGCGGCTGGCGGCGAGTGCGCTCAACGTACGCGCTTGTGGTCGATGATCTCGACGATGGTGGCAAGCTTGCCCTCGAAGGGGCCCTGGGCGAAGAGGACCACACGGCCGACCTCAACGAGCCTCCACTGCGATGTCTTGACCTCTGCGTCACCCATTGCGGCTGATTTGCCTGGAAGCGAGAGTGTGAGCGTGCGAACGAGAGAAGAATAGCGAGCTGGCGTGTGAAGCGACGGTGGAGAACGTACTGTGCTACGGGGTCGGTGGTGCTGCTGTTGTCGTTAGTTGGGGAGGTCGAAATCCGCGGCGTGCTCGCTATCTCGAGAGGTGCTCGCTTACCGAGTGATTTTGGTTGTGTGCGAGCCACACCCGATCTGGAATAGCCGGCCTTGGCGCGACTCGCGACTTTTGTGCGCGGCCGCCGTCGCAGAACTTCTTCTTTCCCAAAATCTTCGCAGCGCACCGTCCGCTCGCACCCAACAAGCTGCCCCTGCGGCAAAGGTACGTTCTTTCGTCTTTCCCTTGCGCCTCTCGAATGATGAGGTAATTTGCGATTGATGCCTGCGACCGGAGACGCCCGCCAGCGACTCTTAACGGCGTAGGTTCGATGATATTCAATTCTTACATATTCTGACCCACCTCACACTCCATTTTCACATGATGCACTTCAACGAGCTGTCGCTGACGTGCCCAGATGATTGTAGGCATTCCTGAACCCACGCTGGGTGCTGCCCAGACGTGACCTGGGTCGCGAGGCCCATTGCGAAGGCGAACGTTTAAGGTAAGAAAATAAAATTTCTTTGCTTGCACCGCCGCACTCCCCCCCGTCCGATGATTAAAAAACTTTATCACGCCTAGATAGTATTTGACCTTCGGGTATGATTTTTTTTACACCAAGATCACTGAGGACACATCCAATTACTTGCTCGATATTCGCACTTCGCATTCATCGAGCGTTTGCTGACATGGCATTCGTAGTATCAAATTGCTTCTATGCAATCCTTGCACAAGGAGTCCTCGGTCTTCTGGCAACGGCGCGGTCGCAGATCGTCTGGGATCTAGGAGTTGCTGTGGTCTTGTGGAATATCTGTTTGCCTACTGGCATCTCGACCCTCTGATGTTGGGGGTTAGATGCCAGCGAAGAGCAGATTGCTCCAAGTCACGGGTCGGAATGCTCCATAGTTTTGTAGTACCACGTGCAAGAATCTATAGTTTATCGCATGAAATCTTCTCCTGCCCGCTGTGAATCCCTGCTGGCTGCGGATGCGGAGTCGATGTGAAGTGAGCAACGCGCCAAGCTGCCCTATTATTGTACCCATTGAACACCACCTCTTGTTTCGACTGCCTACTTCACTCGAACCACCCTTCCATGAACACGCTCATTCCCGTTCCCTCAACAACAGCATCGGCCAGCCACAAGAATTCAAACCCTCGACGCGCCACGGCAAAAAGGCGACCAGGATGGCATGGATTCAGCCGCGGTTCGGGGCGGAGCTAGGATTTTCCAGCGCGATGCCAAAGCTCAGCGTAAACATCGCTGCTCCGTCGCCGACAACAGCTGTTCGATCGCGTTCGCGCGCCGCCAAGTCATCAGACGCAATGAATTCGTTTCGTGGAGGCATGCAGGTGCATGCGGTGCCTGAGTCCGAGCGCGCCTTCGACGCTGCCGGCCGCCAGTTGCCCTGGGGTTACGAGTACGCCGAGTAAGTCTACACTTTTCTACCTGCTCCCACCTTGTCCCCTCCTCCTCTTCTTTTGATCCACCCTGTACTTTTTTCCAAGATGCGATTCTTCTGGACCGACACCATCTTCGATTCTGACGAGGAGACCAGCGGCGATACTCACGGCCAGCGCCGCTTCGTCGAAGAGAAGGGACCATTCGGCCGCTCGACGCGCCGCCGCGGGCTTTCGCGCAGCAAGACGACCGGCACACCTGCTCGCAAGGAGGACCAAAACCGCGCGGCAAACCTGAAAGCCATCGACGAGATCTTCACACAAGTCAAAGCCTCGGCCCCGAAAGCCGTCGAGCAGCCACAGACCGCCCCGCAACCATCGCAAGCCGCCTCCGGCGCACCCGCGCTCCCCACTACCCAGGCATCGGTCGCGAAGGAGCCCACCGAGGTCATGCTGTATGGCTTCAGCGGCGAGACACAGTGGGCGGCCATCGAGTTCTACGAGCGCATCGCGGAAGGCGTCGTATACGAGGACTACGACCGGCATCCGCCCTCGTCCAGGTACAACATGTCGCTCAGCATCACACGTACGGCCGCGGCGCGCAACCTGTCCGCCGCCGCGCTCCGCAAGAAGAACACGTACTGCGGCGGTAACCACTGGATCAAGGTGACCTTCGACTCGCCCGAGGCCGCCGACCGCGCCTGCCACTACTCCCCACACGTCCTGCACGGCCACGCCGTCTACGCCGAGCTCTACCGCGGCACCGGCCCCGCGCGCGACGTCGCCATCCCGGCCTCACACGCCGGCTTCGAGGACGGCGGCAACGTCGAGACGAGCCCCAGCAATACCACTTCGACGCTGCGCGCCGGCGGTGGTGCCGGCCTAAGCCCCTCGCGCTCCTCCGACACCGCGTCGTCCGCCACCGTCACCGGCTCTTTTCCCTCGAACTTCCGCAGGCGCCCTTCCGCCCGGACCACGCAGTCTGCGCCCGCCGCCGCCGCCGCCGCCACGGCCGCCACGCCGCAGACGTCCTTCTCCTCGACCGCGACCGCCACGCTCAACGCCCAGACACCCGGCGCCGCCCCGGATGATGTCGCGCCCGCTGCCCCGCCGCCGTTGCGCGTGCGCGGCGCAAAGCGTGCCGTACTGCTACCGGCGGAACAGGCGCTGCTGCCTGTAGGTAACAAGTGGCAGCAGCTGCTGGGCTCGCTGCCACTGATCAGACTATTTGTGGGCGGCAGCACCGAGGTCATTGGCAACGAGGTGCCTCGCAAGGACGACGGCACCTTCGACTGGGAAATCGCGAGCATGTATTGGAAGATTTGGGCGTGGATGGACTACTGGTTTGGAACCGACTTTCTGGGACTTAGCGGGGATGATTAGAGAAGGTGTGGGTAGTTTATGAGGGGATAATCGTGGAGGGGCTCTTTATTGCATAGTTTGGAAGATGCAGCATGAGAAGGGGTTTCTTTTTCTGCGGCGCAGGTTCATTACCATCGGGTGTCAGCATCAAAAAAGCGACGGCGTTCACGGGGGGAGGAGGGGTTGTTTTGAAACGACATTTGATATCTCTTGGTCCGGTAAGAGCTCGAAAGGCAAAGGATCATGTTTCTCTAACATGCTCCTGTTCCTTAGGAGTAGGAGTAAAGCGAAATACTCCCAGCACTTGCGTGCTAGGTCTCTGGCAGGGTACAAGCATAATAGAGAGTCTACTGCATTATTGCCACCGATCTATCTCATATCTCTGAAGGAACTAACGATCGCCGCAACACGACTTTAAGCGGTCCAGCAAGTGGGCGACGGAGGTTCCCGCCTCCAAAAGGTCTCAACCCGAGTGGCTCTACTCGGCAAAGGCAGTTCAGCGCGACCAAAGGTGGTGACGCCCACGAAAGAAGATTATCTCGGCAGAGCTCGTCGCACCGGGATCCTCTTCCATTCGCACGACGCGAGGTTGTGGACTGCAGGTCAAGCCCCGCGCGCGCGGCATATCCCATCTCAACCCATCCCACGACGGCGATGACGACGACGGCGACGGCATCTGAATCAACCCGCGCAGCAGCAGCAGTAAGACTGCGCGTATCATCACCTCTACCACTCTTCCAGCCCGCAGCACCACCTCGTCCTCGGCGTGGGACTACTCATCGTCGGCATATTCGTACTTCCCGCTCTTCCTCTTCCCCCCCCCCCGGGCACGACGCCTGCATGCATCCATGCATGCGGCTACCCGCTTCCGCACCGCCCGCGTTACTTTGGGCCGTGGTGCAGGCGGGCCGTACGACGTGTGGTTGGTTGGCTCGACCCCCTCGCCCTCTTGACCTCCCCCCTCTGTTGGTTCCTTCCATAGTTGTCGTCATCATATAGCGACGCGGCCTGTTGTAACCGTAATCACGAACAGGTACACGGGTAAATGATACGTTGTATGCATGTATGTATGTACATCCGTACGTATAACCATCCCCCCACTTTTGTTCAGCTTCGGGCCTTCGAGCCCTGGATCAAGGAACCTACCTCCTTTCCCCTTGTCTCTCCACCTTTGTTCCTATATGTATGTACCGTGTGTGTGGTGGTCATTGTACGCCTGTCTTGCATGCGCGATCTCGAAAAAAAAAAAAAAAAAAAAAGCACTGCGAGACAACAACAACAACAAGCGGCGGCAACCGCCTGAGGCAGCGGGGAAAGAGGGGAAAAAAAAAAAAAAAAAGAACATACGTGCGTCCCCTGCGTATACAGTTGACTGTCACTCCGTTGTGCTTTTTTTTTTTTTTTCTTAATTCGTATGATCTGCATGCAGCATGCCGTCCCTCTCTCCGCCTCGCCGCAGCGGCAATTGCCCTCACATCGCCTTCCCAAACCTGTATCCCACCATCGCCTGTCGTTGCACGAAAGCCGCCGCCTCTCTCGCGAAATCGTGGTGCGGGTGTGCATGTATGCATGCGAACGTCGTGGCTGCAGCAGCCGGGGGCGGCGGCAGCAGCAGCACGCCCAGCAGCCATTTCCGGGATCAGAGCCAAAAAAAAAAAAAAAAAAAAAGGAAAAAGAAAAAAACAAGAGAGGAAGTGCATATGCGTGCCTGCATGCTTCCCTGAAGACCGACGGTAAGACCGAGAGCTAGATACAACAGTCTCTCTGCATGAGGAAAGGTGAGGTCCGCGGAGCAGGCAAGCGAATAATAACGGGTGACGCGTCTTTCTACCTAAACGATCGGCCGACATGTTATCACGCGCAGAAACACACCGAGGGCGTCTGTCGGCTTTTCGCCTGTTATTGCTACTTGAGGTGTGTGTCCCTGATGATGGAAGATAACGCGAGATGAGCAGATAATCATGGTGCTCGGAGGAGCACGATGGATACGGAGGGAGTGGGACCGGGGGGCATGCGATCATGACGAGCATGGATGCGCACCTTGCAGGCCGCACTCTCAAGAAGGAGGCACAAAACAGTCAATCGCTTATCTGACCGCGGAACTGGTAGAAGACACCCTTGTCATATCACCAAACACTTCAAGATAGAAATCAACTGTTCGCTACCTTATTTTGTATCTACAGAAGAACCCTTTTGTTTCTTGTCATACAGCCCTCAATACCAAACCAGGCCTTCGTCCACCAATCTCATATCCATCATCATGCAGTAGCGACATGGAGAAAACCACTGCCCACCAATCCCGTGCACCTTCAACTTTATTTCTTGTTTCCCATTTTTCAATACTACCAGATGTTTAAGGGAACAGAAAAAGGAACCTCCCTTTCTTATCAAAAGAAACTGGAACGCACGTCATGCTCTCCCTTTACTATTCGCCAGGCCAAACAGAAAGGAAATAAAGAAAGTGTGTGGTATGATTAAGCTGGCGTGGTGCCAGAATGGAGCGATGAAAACGAATAGAGAACCCGAAACACTTGCGAGGAAAAAACAAGGATTGCAAGATTGCTAGTTGATGAGGCAAACGAGCAGAATAACCCCTTCTACTGGCCGAATAGCCGAAAACTCCGATTGAAACGAATAGCCCAAGCGCAGCTAATCGCATCATGCACGTCTTCCACAATCCAGGCCCTGACTACAAGGATTTTTGTAAAACTTTTCAGAGTTTTTGGTGCTTGAATGTTTGCTGGTACCATCGAATGGAAGGCCGTAAACGCGAGAGTAGAAAGCAGAATGCCGCCGCCGAGAATGCTGGAAATTAAGCGAGCGAACGTAAGGGAATCAGTACGGTGGGAGTGAAGCGAAGGCGAGAACGCGGATTTCGATGGCCGGTTGAGCATTGGTTGTTCGGTTATCCGGGAGCAATAGGTGGCCAGAATGGATACGCTGGGTCGAGTCGAGACCGTCTTCGGACTTGGCGATAGGGAATGAGGAATGCCATCAAAGTTCCAAGGCGACCTGATGGACAACGCGATCCGCACCCCAACAGTCGGGATTTTTCCGTCCAACAAACTGGAGAACTGGCAGCGGGAAGAGCCGCGGCGCGCTCTCATCGTTGCGTTGCCAGCAAAGCCTTGTCTCCATCAACCACCAAGCCTTGCGTCAAAACAGAACCAACATTTGGATACTCATCCAATCAACAATGCGGAGCCAATACCGGACTACCAACACTGCCATAGTCCAAAATAAAGGATACGGATAGAATTGGGAGCCCAGCACGCACCAATGTTGATCAGCAACAGTCTCAAGTCCGTGTCCAAGGGGCAGACAACGTTAGTAGCCCAACACAGCTGCTACCTCGCGGGCACGGACCTCGTCTTCGATGATGATGCCCTTGCCCTTGAGGACATCTTCGAGGATGTCAACAACCTTGCGGAAGCTGCTGGCAGCACCACGAGTCTGGGTGAAGCGACCGACACAAAGCTGCGCGCGGCGGCCTTGCTGAAGAACCGTGAAAAGCTCTACGCTAAAGGCGACGGGCTTCATCTGGAGCTCTGGATGAGGGATGCCTGAATTAGCGCAAACGGCGGTGTTGGCAAGTATTTCATAGTATCTCTTCATCCTTGCGGGTGCCTTGGCTGGAAGGTGTAACTCACGGTTGGTCTTGTCAACACGGGCCTGGATGATGTTCGTGGCGCGGTCAAACTTGACATCCCGCACACCAAAGCGCTTCCAGTCGCGTAGAAGACGGACGATCTCCTGGCGAACACGACCACGGCCGACCTTGAAAACGATGATCTTGGCCGCGGGCTTGATGTGCAAAAAGCGAGAGAGCCAGTTTTGGCCTTCGATGTAGCGCGGAACGGATGGCTCGAAGTCGTCGCCAAATGAGAAAGCAGAAGATGGAAGAGAGCTTGCGGAATAGTTGGAAGGCACTGATACATCAACCCGTTAGTCAGTGCAAGTCCTTTGCTTGTAGCAGAAAACGAAAAGCACCACTCACTCAACATCAGGGAACCACGGCCCTTCTTCTCCGGCATCTTCTTGCCGAACAAAGACGCCAAATTCTTCCTGAGCCCAGCAAGTTTGTCGCTCTTCTCCTTCTCGGAGTCGCGCAGAGGGAACTCGCTGTGCGAGCTCGCGCTTCCATTCGGGACATTCCTATCCTGTTTGTTGTACGAAATGGCGCGCGGCTTCGGCCTGTCTAGACGGTCATCCAGACCCTGCCACGCATCCGGGATCCTAGGCCGGCGGGCGTAATCGCCAGCCTGCTGCTGCTGTTCGGGTGGATCCCTCTCACTGACTCGACGCTTGAACCAGCTACGCTTCTTAGTGATTTTCTCCTCCTTGGCTGCGGTGCTAGTGCTCGAAGCCGAAACCGGGGTCTGCAAGGGAGTCGTCTGCGTCGCGACATCCAGAGAATCGCGGTGGGCGAACGGCGACGCGGTCTGGTCGATCTCAATAGTAAGGCTGGGCTTATGACCCAACTGGTGCACAGGAGCAGGCGTAGCCGGATTCAATGAGTCGAGGTGATACGGGCGCGTAGGGGTTGGTGTACCCGATGCAGCTACCTGAGCGAGTGTGCTGGTACTGCTCTTCTTCCGGATATTGAGAGGCTGGATGAGCGGGCCAGTAGCAGCAGGAGAACTAGCATCAACAATGCGGATAGTCTGATCGCCGTAATACCTTTCCTGTGTCTGAGTGACCGGGTCCGTAGCAGCGCGAGTTGAGGTGCGCCAGTTGGGAGTCCCAACGTGCGAGCCTGCATCGGGGGTGTTTTTGCCCTCCTCCGAGATTATCGGCAAGAGCCGAGGGTGCTGTGGTGACTGTTGGGGTGCAGAGACTGAGCGTTGATTTGCATCAGCTGAAGTCGGACGCGACGGGTGCAACAGACGGTCGAGAGATTGGAGGACTTCGTTGTAGTTGGCCGTGTTCTCGCCACCCTCCAACGCGAAGCGCGCTGCAAGGCGTTCACGGGTCTCAGCCAACTCACGCGCAAGGTAGGTGTTGGGCGAGTCGTGGCTGGCCTCCGCCGGAAGTGGAGGCAGTGGACGCTGTGTATCGGTTTGCCTCAAGGCCTGCGCGTCTGCGGTGTATGCCGAAGCACCAGAACCCCGATAGGAAACAGACGATGGGGGTGTCTCATACTCGTAAGGTGTCGGTCTTTCGGACGATGTCCGAACGCTGGAGCTGACAGAAGTACGGTTGAAAGCTTCATCAAGGACCTTCTCGAGTTCGACACTTGCCTTTCGAACTTCACCATCGATGACGCGGCCAGGAGTCTCCGGATGTTTGACCTTGAGGCGAGGCTTAGTGTTCTTCAAAACAGCTGCGGGAGGTGCAGGAGAGGAGGATGCCTGAGCAGGCGTGCTGGGTAAAGCCGGGACAAGTTCCTGCTGCGGCTTTTCCGCAGCGGCCTCCTGCAGGTGTTTACGTTGCTCAGGTGTGCCCTGCGGCGAGGTCGCCTCCGTAACAGTAAGACGACTTCCTGTGGAACTCTTGCGAAGGTGCGCGAAACTAACACCGCGCTTGTGCGAGCTGCTCGGTCTCACAACTATAGGCGGTGAGCTTGCCCAGCCGGAGCTGTTCGTCGACGACTTGGAAAGAGACCTCCTGTGACGCGCGCCAGGAGAAACGACGGACCCCCTCCGAGAGCTGCCACGTGAGTCAATACTCGGAATGCCGGAGTGACGCCAGCCAGATTTCTTCAACGTGTCAACCCGTAGGGAGCTACCACGCCCATGGCTGCTACTCAAAGCCACCGACGATCTGCGGTTGCGGTGCCCACTTGAATGTCCAGTCGCGACCGTACCGCCACGGTGGACTGTCACGTTCATGTAATTTCCCTTGTTTGCCAGCGAAGGCTCCCTAGACGAACGGAAAGGGTCATAGCTCTTTTCGGACGGCGGAGGCTGCTGGAAACTGTACGCCGCTTGTAAGTGCTCATCGTTGAGTATGGAGTACTGAGACTTGGTGCGGCCATGCGGAACAGGATGAGGCTGACTAGGCCGGGCGAGATGGTGGTAGTCGCTCGCGGAATAAGCAATGTTAGGCTCTCCGGGCCAGTGTTCCAGCTGCTGGTCCTTGTACTTCTGCAGAGAGTTGTAGAAGAATTTCTCCTGGTTAGCCTCGTTGTTCAACAGCTTTCGCAAAATGGTCTCCTCCGACTCGCTGTGCCAAAGGCAGCGCATATTACGCAGCGTCTCCTTATCAAGATCCCCCTGGTGGCGAAGATCCCAGTGGCTGATGCGAGGTTTTGGACCATTCCAAATGTCCTTGTCCGTCTCTTCATCGAACCCGAATTCCGCATCGTACTTGTGAAGGAAAGGGTGCTTCCAGACGCCTTCTATGTTGATGCGCCGGCGGGGATCAGGCACAAGAATTTTGCTGATCAGGTCCTTGGCATCCTCGCTCAGGTCATTCGGCATAGAATACTTGGCCTGCGCGATTATCTTGAACAGGTGGGTCAAGTCCTGGCGATCGGTGTACGTGAAGGGAGGCTGTCCGGTGAGCATAACGTAGAGTATAACACCGCAGCTCCAAACATCCGCCTGTCCACCGTCGTACTGCTTGTAGCGGATGACTTCCGGCGCCGCGTAGTGAGGGCTTCCGCATGGCGTGCTGAGCCACCTTCCTTCCGGCTGTAGAGCGGCCATGCCAAAGTCAACGAGCTTGATTGTCAAGTTCTCGGCGTCGATGAGAATGTTCTCGGGCTTCAGGTCACGGTGGTGGATCTTGATGCGGTGACAGTATAGCAATGCAGCGACAATCTGGCGGAAGATGAAAACAGTCTCCATCTCGGGAAGGCCGACGTTCTCATCAATGTATCCGAAGAGCTCTCCGCCTTCAACATACTCCATGATAAGGTACCTGGACAATTTCAGTACTGCGGTACTTCACTGAAACGAATGAAGGCTTACAGCTCGCTCCGATTCTCCCAAACGTCGAACAGCTTGACGATGTTGGAGTGGTTCAGTAGCTTCATGATGACAATCTCACGCTCCAACCCAAATGGCATGGCCTTCATGTGCGCAGCAAGCTTCGGGTCGGTTTCGGCAGACTTGTACAAGTTGAGTAAACTCTGGGCCTTGACTTTGTCCGCGGTCTTCTTGGAGATGATCTTCGCGGCGCCAAGCTGGCCCGTGATGCAGTGCCTGACTGCCCTGACGCGCGAACATCCTCCCTCGCCAATGGTCTTGCCAAGCTGCCATGGCCCAATGTGGGATTTGCGGCGACTGCTGCTGCTCGCCTGTGTCGAGGTGGTTGAGATTGCCGAGTCTCGGTTGAATGCCCTACCATCGCCTCTATTGACATTGGACAAGTGTTTGTTTTCGACCACGGTGCCGGGATGGTGGACGGTCAGAGTATTACCTTCGGTCAGTATGGACTCATTGTGAGGGAGATGTTGCTGGGAATAGCCATGCTGGGTCGCGACTTTGGAGCTTCGCGGCGGCGGGGTTGACGCGTTGGCTCGCGAGGTTGCGTCTGTCAGTGGCTTACGCGACTTTTGAGAGCTGTAACGCGCGGGGCGACCGGGGCGCTCCATGGAGCCGGATCTCTCGAAGCTGCTCCGCTTCTTATGCTGGGGTCCGGGTGGCTGTTCAGGCGTTATTGTGGTCGGTATCAACAGGGCGGAGGTCGCTGCGCCGGCTGGAGAGGAGCAAGCGGGGACGGGAAGGGCCTACGAAGGGAAAGGTAGGGGTTGCGACTGGAGGCGACCCTCGGAGAAGAAGCCGGTCGGGTTGGAGAAGGAGCGTGTGCCCGACCGATGGAGTCTGGGGGAAGGATGCCGGACTGGGGAAGAAGTGATGCTTGAAGGCCTGGAGAAAGGCCAATGGATGAGCACGGCGCACGGCAAAGGAGCGGACGGCTCGGCAAACAAGCCAAGCTCTAGCGAAATGGAGATCCAAGGTTTTGCCGGGCCGGAGAGGACGAAGCTGTTGGAGAAGCGCGGGGCGGCGAGAAGTGGTGTGCGCGGGTGGTCGTCAGAATCGGAGGCGCAACCCTGCAGCGGTGCACGGTGGCTCCTTCCCAACTCGAGGCGGCGATGCTGACAGAGGGCAGCGGGAAGGCACCGGGCCACGCACCGGGTCGAGCAAGAAATTGAGGTGTTCGTCCAAGACAGCGCGCACTCGGCGAGGGTGCAAAGAATGAGCTTGCACGGAGAGGGCTGTTTGTATGCAGATGTCGAGCCGTTGCTATGGCCACGCAGCGAAAGAATGCGCCGCGACAACGCTGTAAAGAGCGCACCGCGAGCGCAGCAGCGACAGCGGAGCTCTCGCCGTTGTTGTCGTCGCTGCGCTCTCCGGCAATCGCGCGCGCGCAACGGCAATCAGCGCAGAAATCCCTACTTCTTCACCAGCCGCGCAAGGGCTCATTTCCCTCCGGTCGCCACTGCGGCGTGTTACGAACGGCCGTCGAAGCCCGCAAACCAGGTCGCAGCCCGCGCCTCCATGCCAGGAGACCGCAAGCATGGTCTCCGCTCATGTTTAGGGGTCGTCCTCGAGCAATGCTGAGTGAAGAGGTTGGGATCGCACGCCTCGGGCGTTGTGGTGGAGACGGGAAGCCGCTGCGGGCAGGCGTCATCGCGCGCCCGCGATCCGAGCGTGACCGAGATCGCTCCCGTCGCACCACGCCCTGCATCCCTGCGGCACATCCGTCCATCTGACCTCGCCGAGAGCCCACCAACACCATTCGCCTGCGCGCCGAATCGCTGCATCACGGCCTGCTCCCCACCCACACGATGTGTGTGATCCTGACAAATGCTCCTCAACTTTCTGCCAGGTCTCTGTTCACTAGCTCGCCCTTGCCCGCGAACCATTTCCCTTGATCGCCACTAAGCAGTCAGGCGCATGCTTCAGCGGGAGTTTCCCGTGTCGCCTCAGTCAGGCTCTGCAAGAATGCTGAGCGCGCTCGCGCGACCTGCAGTCGTCAGTCAACTGCCGAAGCCCGGAATGTGTGCTTGTGTTCAGCAAAAGACGCAGGTATTATTAGACACCACCGCCGCCAACCGCCCAAACTCAATCGCCCAGCTGCGCCGGGAACACGCAGAACCATCCCCACGCAGAACCATCCCCGCGCAATCACGCCCACTCGCAGCCATTCAGCCTCGCCCGCCCGGCACAAAAGGAAACCAGCTCCGGCGTGTGGCTTGCTCCCACCCAGAACCCACGTCCAAGACAAACAGGAAAAGAAACAAACAAGTGGTGAAAAGGCCGCAGCAGGAGGGCAGCAGCAAGTAATATTACATTGTCTTGCTCTGATATCATCGGGAATCAACACGCACTGCGCAAGACCCTCCCATCCCATTGTCTTCGAGGTTTTGTAATTGCTGTGCCACCCTTGTCCGAGGGTCTCTCGCGACCCAAGGAAAGCGCGCCTGCCCAGCCCGCTTCACTCCAGCTAGCTGCCCCGGAGACCTAGACGCGGTTCCAGCTCTTTTCGGAAGGTGTCGGTCTTTGCTTTGTCTCCCGACCCCGTCTCGCGTCCAGAGAGAAAGACTTTTGCATCGGCGCATTGAAGTCCTTAGCTTATGCCTTCACGGATGCTTTGTCCTATTCCTCCCTTTTTTTTTTTTTTTTCGTTCCTTTTTGCCGTGCCTGTGATGGCCTGGAAGCTCGCTGCTAGCTTGCGTTAGGCAACGGCCTGGTTTGGGCCAGGCTGGGGGCCAGACCGCCCGCCGAGCGGTAGAAGGCCCGCCTCCACCCAAACACCCGCCCCTGCTCATAGCTTCGTCAGGCCTCGACCCATCCGTGGCCTGTGGGAGGGTGTTCTTCGTGCATGAGAGTTGAGACTATAGCTTGCAAATTTTTCCGAAAGAGCGGAAGCTACATACCTACCGGACAAGCACGGATGTGTGCTCCGGTTGTCCTCGGCCAAGTGGGTGTGGCGACGCCCGCCTAGTACCAGATCCATTCTCTGGCTCGGACACCCACCCGACGTGTTACGGCCCGTGTCTTCGGCGCTTCATGAAGATATTGAAGGATTGTGATCCATGATTTCATATGATGCTGTAACGGTATCTTGATATCGTAATATGATACTTTTGACTCCCAAACACAGCCCGGAGACGCGGAGCCCAACCCAAATAACACGCGCGCCGGGTTTGATCATCCCACACCGTATAGACATGCTAGTAAAGAGAGAAATCCCGCACTTGTTACTCCGTACCACCCGCCGAAAGTCTGAAATGCTCCGAAACTGAGAGAAGAAGTGCCGTATACCCGTTCCGTGTCGCTGCCATGGTGCCGTAGAGAAACCCGAATCCCTGATCGCAGGGAGGCCCTGAGAAATAGGAAGCTTCGAAAAGAAATCCTAGCATGACAAGCAGAAAAACATAAGAGGTATCCTAGCTTCGAGGAGAAACAATAGATATCAAACAGAAGCGACTGAAATAAACATCAAAGTCTGGAAAAGGTGAACAAAGATATATCGAACATAAAGAAGACAAAGTAGTAGTGGAAAGTTTTGCTGCGATCGGTTCCACTGAGTCCATAATATCGACAGTGAAGAAGAATCAAAGTCTCTTGTTGATGAAGGCGGGGAACCTGGACGGACGTGGGCCGCTTCCGTCGGGTCAGCTCGTGCGCCCAGTTCACCGCCGTCTTCAATATATCGAGATTGTGGATTTGGTACAGCAGTAGCGAACCAGAAGGCGAATAATACAACGGAGAGTCGAGACTGGAGATAAAGGGTATCGTATCCAAGGAGTATGCGAGGAATCGAAGAACGCCACGTTAATGGCCCGAAAGAACAGGCTTGTGCTCGCTCGACTCGCTGATCATTGAGCTTTTTGGCGAAACGGACCCGTCGTGCTTGTCGGCTTCTGCTGCTGCTGCGGCCTTTCCACAGCCCTTCACAAGGATGTGCCTCTGTAAACCAGTCAGCGATTTGGCCCAGTCGCAAAGTCTGTGAGGCGCTAGATTGTGGCGTTTCTTACCTTCAGCGCGTCCTTGCGCGAGAAACTCTTGTCGCAGTGACCGCACGGGAACGGCTTGACTGCCAAATGGATCCGCTTATGACGCTTCAAGTCATGGTTCCGGTTGAAGCTCTGCGGGCACTGATCGCACTTGAAAGGGCGATCGTTCGGCGGTGCCTGGTGGGCTCCCGGATGTGCTTGGCCGTAGATGTGGCCCATACTCGCTGCGTGTCCGCTGTTAGGGAATCCGGGCATCATGCCTCCATGGTGCATGCCACCGACCAACGCGAGCTGGCCGTTCGGGTTGTTCACATTAGAAAGGACCGGTCCAGGAAGCGGGTAGCTCTGGTATGGCCGTTGGTACGGAAGAGGCGAGTGCGCGGGTCCAGACTGCATCGAAGGGACCTGAGCGGAGCTATGGGCAGGAGACATGCGGTGCATGCCTGCGCCGGCGCTCAGAGGGCTAGGCTGGGTTGGAGAAGGTCCGGTAGAATAGGGGAAGTTCGACTGTTGCGGAGTCGTGGAATGCTGAGAGTTGTAGTGGTAAGTGGGGGTGGGTGGAAGCCTTGACGAATACGAGTCCTGGGAGTGGATGGGAGACTGGTGCGGTGCCGAGGAGGAAACGGGATGTTGCGAGTTCATCATACTGGACATGGCGCTCTGCGGTCCTGACATGGTCGGCAAGGATGATGGGGCGGACATGGATCCTGACGAAGGGAAGGGCGGAAGGTGGTTGAGTTCGTATGGAGGCGGAGGCAAGCCTGCTAGCCTTGTTAGCCGATCGCTGCTCAGATAATGAATTTCTTTGACGCTTTGTTCTTTACTAACCTCGGGGGGTGGCATATGACTGTGACGTCGAAGGAGCTTGCGGCTGGAAACCATATGGGGTGGAGCCTTGGGGAGGCGGTGACCAAACGTAGCCGTTCGGGTTGTAGGACATGTTCTGCGACGACTGCGCGTGGGAGCTCATACCGTCAGACAGATTGCTAGGCGGCGTCAGAAGATTGCCTATGTTGCCTGTCGCGGGAGACTGCGAGTTGTTGGATGAGAAGGTGGGGAATTTCTGGATGTTCGAGAGCGGAGGAGGAGGGAGCTCAAAGTTAGGCAGAGACGAAGCGTTAGGCCGGCGAGCAGTCAAGCTCGATGGTGCACCCATAGAATCCGGCCCAGGATGCATATGGGTCGGGAGAGCGACGGCGGCAGCCACGTTGAAGGATTTATGGGGTCCTTGGCCGACTGGCCGATCGTTGGAGGAGAGGGGAGGAGAGGGGAGTGAATACAGAGTGCTGGTCTGCGGCGGAGTTCTCACGCCTGCGCCCGGCCAAGACTGACCACTGTGTGTCCTTGAGTAATCCAGCGAGGGCTACTGCTGCGCGCGTAGAGACGGCGCGACTGGAAGAGCCCGGGGGTTGTGTGGGTTGTGTGGTGGTGAGGAGCCAGAGACGCAGCGCGCGCTTGGGCTTAGGCGAGGCAGAGGCGGTTAAAGAGGCTCGCGATGCCAGAAACGGACGGCTGTCACGCACAAGGACGGCCGGCTGCGCAAGAAGCGAGAAGTGTGAATCCCACGGCGGAAATCCCACGGCGGAGATCCCTGCGGCGTGGTCGGAGGAGTAGCACCGATGTCTGCAGGCCAATCCAAAAGACTTCTAGAAAGTCTCAGGCTATCCCAACGCGGGCGATTAGGCAGCGCGGCAGAGCTGGCGTACAATGGGCGATGGAGTCGGGCAAAGTGCCACGGGTGCTCCCAAACCTAGACGAGCCCGGGTTCTTGGTTGCGCAGACGCGGTGCGACGAGGGCGGTCGCACGGAGCTGTGCAAGATCTGGTTTCTGGTAAACAGAGGAGGCGCGTCCCGGTGCCTGGGATGGAGAGAGACAGCGGGCGCGGAGGAGGAGGCTGGCGCGTGGTGGGGCTTGGGCAGGCTGCTTTGTTGCTCTTGAGGCGTGCCTGGGGGGCGTGCGGCGCGGTACGGCTGGTCGAGGCTGAGGTCACTCGCGGCTGCGGCTTTGTCGTGAGTGGAGGTGCGCCGTCACGTATATGTACGCCGGGCCAGGAGCGTCAGGGTATGGTGGTTCGCGTGGCTGACTGGCTGCTAGGGGCCCTGACGCCGTCGCCCGGGCCTCACCAGGCGAGAGGATCCGTCCGTGCTCTGGGTGAATCTGGATCGGACGCAATTGGCGATGGATTCAGGTGAGCCCGCGCGGGAAAAGGTTCAGGCCGGGCGGGCTAAGCTTAGCTGCGCTCTGGCGGACGCAAGCCGGGCAAGCGAGCGGCAGAAGCAAGCAGTGAGATTAAGCCAGATCGCGCCTTTTCCTTCACGCGGGCATGCCCAGCGAGTGGTGCGCAACTGCTGGGGGCTTCGCGCGCTCCCCGCGCCCTGGACCCTGCCGGCGCCGCACTGGATGACATGCCTCTGCCTGGGCCCGGGGCTGCCCAGCTGCCCAGCTGGCGGCGCCGCGGCTGGACTGTGGGCGCGGGACGACCGCCTAGGCACCGGCCCGGTTGCGCCTCTGCCAGCCGCGCTGGGAATGCGCCGAGAGACAGTGTCGACAACTTGGCACCGGCGAAACAAGGGCGGCGGGGGAACGTGCGGCTCTAGCTTCGAATCAGTCCCGGCGCGCCGGCGGCACCTTGTTTTTGATCGGGACCGCTGCACCACCGCCCTCAGACAAAGCCTTTTTGTCGCCCCTGATGAAACGCAGGAGGCGCCTCTTCAGCGGGAGCAAGTAATCAGTGGCCGGGCAGGCCAGCTCGCGCAGGCTAGCCGGATACGACGCGAAGGCCCTGGCCGCGCTGGCAATAAAGACGTCTTCCCCATTCGGATCTCCGCTCGGCGCGCTGCGAGGCCTGATGACCGTGGGTCTAAGACCGTGTCAGACCCGCCCACGCTCTGCTATTCCTGGTGCGCCTGGCCCGGCGGAGAAAAGCAAGCGCGGCGGAGAACGCCGCAGCGATCCAAGCACCGCGGGCAGCCTAGCGCGCTGAGCAGCGGCAGGCATCCAAGCCCGCCCACGTGGGCGCTGAGGCAGCGTGCGAGACAGCAGCGCTCACGACCGCGAAGCTGCTGGGCTAGCTGCGCCGTGCGGCGCCGCGTGCGGCCTGCGTAGATGCCCTGGCCCGCCGTCCCGGTTTGCGCGCGCAAGAAGCTCGAGGAGCAGCACACGGCGGCATGGGGGCTCTCCACACGCAGGCGATCGCAGCCGCGACCGCGAGCCAATGCCGCGGGCGCTGCATCGGCGCTGCCCGCCAGCCATGATCGGCCACCCGCCGTCACCACCGCACCACGCTGACCGCTGACCACCGCCAGGCCGGGCAGCGCAAGCAGAGCCGCATCATCACCGCAGCGCAGCGTACCGGCGGCTGTCGCTTCGAGCCCACGCTGCCCGCACTGCACTGCACTACACGCTCGCCGCTCAGGATGCGCATCCCGGCCGCCTGTGGCCAACCAGACGGCCGCATAAGCGATCCGCCCCGATCTGAACAATGCAGCTTGTTCGCTTTCGCGTTAAAACAGAGTGCTGCGCGGCGACGGCCGGCATCTTCCACGCTCCTGACACGCGCAGTCAAGTGCCCGGCGGCCCCCAGCCCCAGGCCATTTACCCCGCGTGCCGCTGCGCGGCGCGGTAGTATCGTACGATGCTTGAAGATTTCTTCGACGGCGAGCCTGGCGGGCGGTTGTGGCCTGGACTGCGCGGCCGCGTTGGACGTTGTGGCAGCATCCCTGCGGCGATGCGAGCGCGCCCTCGGGGCGGCCGACGCCTGACGCTATGCGCTGCGCCCGGATCGCTGCTGGCTTTTCCTCATCAATGCGCCTGCATGGTGTTTCCCGCCGCCGCTCTGGCGCCCATGATCACCCCCAGGCCGGAGCGAACACCCAGCCAGACCCGCGCACCCGCGCATCCGGGCTCCGCCAAGTGCAGGACGCGCTGCCTCCCCCGCGCTGAGCTCACCATGGCGGCCACGCGACTCCGGCGCTGTGGAAATGGCAGGCCCTGCACGCAGCCATCGCCCAGCACCGGCGGGCATGACGTGCGTTCCCGCGTCGACGACTGCCAACCGTTGACGCTGCTTCGCTCGACGCGTGCTGCGCTCGCTTCGCCTATCGGCCGGGGCCCGAGGTCCGCACTCAGCACAAATGGGGGGGGGGGGGGGGGGGGGGGGGGGGGGGGGGGGGGGGGGGGGGGGGGGGGGGGGGGGGGGGGGGGGGGGGG